>JADBJO010019535.1:0-10000 GCA_016801955.1 Conus betulinus | reverse complement strand
TTACTATTCTACAAAACAAGCTACAAACCCCATCCCCCCCCCCCCCCCACCTTCTATTATCTTATTTCCATTTTTTTTACCTCCCATAATCCCCTTCTGTGTGACCCCGTTTCAGCCCAGCTGCCATTTTGAACGCATGGCAAGATAAGTGGGGTTTTTTTTTTCAGTATTTGTGTCCACTGTCCTAAACGTTATTTGTTTTCGCCTGAAGACGACCCAAAAGGTCGAAACGCATTGTGTTCTGTCCTGTGCAATGTTTGTCTGTATCCTTGGTGGTAACTACTGGCTTCGTTTCTTCTTCCCCATATTCACCTCTAGTCCCATTTTTGCGACAGAAAAAAGATCCAAACGCTCAATTTTTTTTTTTGTTTTGTTTTTTTTTGTTTGTTTGTTGTTTTTGTTTTCCCTGGAGTTCAATCACGGAGTCAGAAAACCAAGGCAATGCCATCTCCATACATCAAAAAGAGAATGCCAGTGTGATCTGAGAAAAACATCACCCCACACACACACACACACACACACACACACACACACACACACACACACACACACACACACACACACTGTGTCACCAGTAACTAGTGTATTTTGCAGTTCAGATGCAATAATGAAAACAGCAAAGGGATGAAAATGCAGCCTTGCCGCCTGACAAACACGCAAAATACTCTGTAATGCTATTTCCGAATCTAACCGACGCCATGACTTGCTTGTGCATATTTGTGAATGTTTGAAACATTTTTCATGAATTCCATTTTGAAGTAGAACATACAGCAAATTTGCTCTATCAGTACTATCAAAAACGCCTTGAAAATGTCAACAAAAAGAGTGTAGAAGCGGCTGGGAAACTCGTTAGCATGTGTGCTGATATCTTCCCTCTTCCTCTAAGCATACAAGACATGGACCTTACATTGGATATGGAGAGAAGAATCAAAACCATGGAAATGAAATGTTACCACAAGAAACGACACATCAGATATGCCGATCGTATCACACATCGAAAAGTGCATCAAAATGTCAGGCAGCAAGTTGGCATACTGGAAATCTAGCTTTAGAAAAGGAAGGGAAAAAGAAACAACGTTCTATGGACATGAAACAAAATCCTATAGCATTTGCTGAAACAGTCCTTCAGAGGCCTGTTGTAGGGGATAGACAGATGGGGCAAGTCAATTTATAGTAGGGCAAAAGAAAGACAAACTGTTATATCATGCTATGCAAACAGTTTAGAAAACTGGAGGACAGTCATGAGAGTGGATGCAGAGGAATAAACAAAGATAAAGTATGTATTGTTAGTGGTGTATGTGATCTGCTTGATTCGTATTCTGTGCAGAGTGTACCACAAATTGTAACATCAGAGAAGACGCTATACCTGCATCTCTGAAGACTGGTGATAGTTGTCCAGGTGTAGGCTATTTCTTGAAACAAAACAACACAGGCGCCACATTTCTACACAAAAATGTATCTGAATGTCGGTTCTTTACCCTTGTAAGCTTCACAGAGAACCAGAGAGTAGTGCATGGTCTGTGTGGAGGTTCCACAGTCTTTTGTGCACTGCACGTGGAAGTCAGACAGGGTATGTATGTGCGTGCTCACGTTCAATGGTCGGCATTTTGGTGTGGTGTCACTGAAAGGAAACACTTGGAGAATTGCTATACAGTTAAAATTACACAAATTCCATGGTGAAGTATTGACATGTGAATATAGTTTAGTTCAAGATTTACTTTTTCAATCAGTTGCAAATTCAATGCGGATAGTAATCTTGAATAAAAAACGGCAGTTACAATCAATTTACAAGCAGTAAATTTCAATAATTTATTTTTACAAAATATGACAAAACATTTTGGATATATAAACATACCATTTGTGTGTGACAAGATTCCTTTTAGTACAGAACTGAAGTTACACTCCGAACATGCCGTCATGGTCAGTGTCCTGCAGTCATACGACCTTTACCCTTGTCGTGATAGCGGTCCGTTGCGACTGACATACAAAAAGGAAAAATACATCTCAAGATCACAGTACTCCTGTCTGTATTGAGCGTTCCACGCCAGCGTCCATATTTTTTGCTTCATATATTCAAATTCACTTTCTACACGACGGTCACAGACTAAATTTTGTCAAAATGGCCTTTTCTGCTTTCTACGTCTCTACACATCCTCATAAACTGCAAAGTGGGTTGTTCAACTGTTCTGTGATTAATTACTTCAAGTTTAATCACTTTCTGCAGTGTAATCTGAAGACAGAGTGTGAGGATGGACGGGATGAAACAGAACTCTGTCCCTTCAGTGGTCCTAGATGTCAGGGGATGGTGGCTTCAGCTACCAAGTGTTTCAAGCTAGTCATGTTAGACACTATTTCATACACTATATTTATCCCATGAATGTAAGAAATACGGCCAGAAACTTGCTTCCGTCAAAACTAGAAAAGAACAGGAAGATTCCCTACCTATTTTCAAAAACTATTGTATATTTGAAGTTACTTTTGGTTACACTTCAGGCTGGCACCTGGTGCCTTTTATTTATAGTAGATTACGTAAGTGGTCTGATAATACTATTATATACAATCAGAATCACTTCGTATACTATGATTATTCCAGCCATACTATTTCAAGGAAGAATGTGGATCTGGGTCTGGTATGGTATCGTCGGGTTTAATGAAAATGTCTTGTTCGTATGCAGCACTATGCGAATTCAAATTAGATCCACAGGGTGAGTTTCCTCGTAGCATTGCAACAGCCAAATCAGAGTCCGCACAGCCCACTTTCACACACACCAGGCAGGCTTTACTCACTTGTTCACACAGTCACGTGATCCACAGCTTTATGTACTGTAACCTCGACAGCTACTGTGGGGAATGCATATAATTCTGAAGGTTTTGTATTCCCTAAATTGAAGACTGATCAGGAAGATGTGTTATCAGGTAAGAGAAATACAACGTGTGCACTTCCAATGTTCAGTTGTATTAAGAATGTCAAATCAATGTATTATACTTTGGTGTGTGTGACTTCATACAGGACTGTCCAGATAATACTGATGAGTCCTTTTGTGTGCATCCTTTGTGCCAGGGCTTCAAGTGCTCTAACGGTCAGTGTGCATTGCACAGTCAGCAGTGTAATGAGCACTCTGATTGTCTGGATGATTCTGATGAGGTTGGTTGCCAGCAGGAGAATTCGGCTTTGTGCGCAGACTGCTTGTATTTTAGAGATGTGACGATGACAGAGCGATTTTACATTAACCTGGATGGTACTGGTTATTTTACTCAACAGACGATACAACCTGAAGAACCTTGTCCTGCCACTCATTATCGCTGTACATCAGAATGGCTGTACTGTCTTCCTGTCTACACTCGATGTAATGGATTTTTTGACTGTGTAAAAAAGAAGAGGATGAGCAAGACTGCAATACGATTCGATGTTCTGGATTGTTCCAGTGTCGAGCATCTGCAGTTTGTCTGCATGAAGATCATCTGTGTGATGGCTGGGGCCAGTGTCCACAACGAGATGATGAACTGATGTGCGACATGACCTGTCCTGGAGGTTGTGTATGTCAAGGCCACTCCTTCCTTTGCAGAAACACGTTTCCTGTTCATCGTTTCTCACAGCTACGATATGTGGACGCCACAGGATCAGGGATGTCACTGTATGATTTTAAGACCAATACCTACAGTATTCGTATTATTCTAGCTAGTTGCTATATTTGTAATGTGTCAGGCATTCAGTTCCCAACCTACAGTACATTGATCTTGCAAGCAACCTTTTACAATATCTTGACATTCCTAATTTTCCTCGAGCTACAAAACTTGAATATCTTACGTTTAGCAGGAAACCCCATCAGGTCAAACACAAGAGGCGTGTCACCAAAAGGTATTCATTATTCACTGACGCTATTAGATGTATCAGAAACACATCTTGACACACTGAACTGTGAACAGTCTATATTCTTGCCCCTAGTGGAACATCTAAATTTTTCCTCTTCAGCCATTAGAATCATTGGGCCTTCAGGTTTTAAAAATATTCCACGTCTGCGTGAAATGGACATGACATTCATCCCACTTACTGATTTCCCATTAGATTTGCTGTCAGCGTCAGATTATTTACAAACTATTTTTGCATCAAACTACAGGTTGTGCTGTGAGAACTTACTTCCAAAACAGTCGGGAAAAATAAAAGTGCTCAGCTCCTTACACTGTACTTCCTTCATGCACAAAGCTGATTCCCACTGAACTATACAGAGTTTCTTCTGGGTGGTCTGTGTGTGTTCCACAGTAGGAAACTTGGTTTGTCTCATCAGCCTATTTAAACTCAAAGGAGGTTTTGAAAACAGTTCGTTGATGATTGCTAACTTGCTGTTTGCTGAATGCTGTATGGGATTGTCACGTCAGTATTGTTACAGCGGCTAGTGAGATATTAAGTGATCGTTACATTCAACCTGAAAAGATATGGATCAACAGCCTGTCTTGTAAGGTGGCTGAGTTTCTATTCTATCTGTCCAGTGAGACGTCAGTTTTGATCATTGGGTTCATCACTATAGTTCACATCAGCATCATTTGCTTAGGCAAGATACATATACGCTACGCTAAAAACATCAGCTTTCATAGTACCATGGTGTGCTGGAACCCTGATGTCTTTGAAACCTTTTATTCCTGCGTTGTCACATAGTGGACTTCAAGGTCAGTCGGGTCTGTGCCGCATAGCATTATTGAATCAAATTTAAATCAAATACAAAATATCGATGGTCAGATGTCATTCTGACCTTTAACTGCATAATATGCTAACAAGTATGGTTGGTCAAGTTCTGATCAACAAAAGGACACCCGAATTCAGAACTATGCTTGATTCTGCCACTAGGTCTGTGTATTTTGAAGTGCATCTGGTGAGAAAAAGTAGCGACCACGAACAGCGTCAGTTGGATTATGCTTGGATTCATTATGGTTTTGGTCACAAATAGGTCTCCAGACTTAAAAACAACACCCATGCCTCTATCATTATTTTTGGGTTACCTCTCTCAGCTCTGCTCTCAGCCCATTTCTTTATCTGTGGACTGTGGTCATGCAGAGACGGCAGGATGTACTGGAAGAAAAAGTATTGGCGATGTTAAAATCTCAGTTGATTGTGTTAGGCAAACAGGCCTTTAAACCAAGCAAACAAATATAGAATAAATAAAGGAAAGTGCGATTTGGGCATGTTTCGTTTATCTGTTATATATGCAATGGCCCTATATTGCCATACATGAACAGAAAGGCCAAATACCGAAAATTTGTAATCTGTGTTCTTTGAAAGACCTTATAGCTTACAGCACAGCACTCTTGTGACGGAAACAACAAGGGAATGGTCTTATTTACGTTTGTGTGCTTGATATCAGAGGCAAAACGGTTGAGAGAGGGGGGATCATTTTCAATGATAAAGTCAGAAATCACTGTTCTTTTTAGTTTTTTCCTCATAGACTGGGCATTGAACAAACAGAGTTTTATACATAGCGACACATGCAAGAAATGTTCGGTCGAATTTCAATTAAGTTTCCTTTCTATAAATGTCCATTCTCTAGACGTCTTTGAGTAGAGCAGTGGCATGGGGCAGCAGATCCAGTGGTAGGAGCGGTACCAGCAGTCCGCAAGGTGCCATCTGACGACCACAATGACAGTGGCTGATGCCTCTAGTGTGTGAGGGGGGAGTGCCGTCGACCAGGAATTCCCCATCACAGCATTCAGTGTTCACGAAAGACAGTCGTTCTGTCGTGTTATGTTGCTCAGTGGATGAATGGGGAGAAACAGTGACTGAAATAGTTCTCTGCTTCCGTCTTCCTCCCCGTTTGAGTCTCCTTCGAGGCAAGGCAAATCCAATTCCTGCCTGCCGCCGCAAATGGGAGGTCAGGTCAGGGGTCAGGGGTGCAGGGTTCATTGATAACATATATAGGCCCTTGTATATATGAGAAATAGGTCGTCATGTATGGTGGCAGGTGGGCATAGTTGTCCGTTGTGCACGTGCGGCAAAGATTTGACACAGTAGGGCAGAATGGCCCCCTCTGACACTGGCACACAGGTGTGTTGTGTCGACGTGGCTCACCTTCCGTGTGACAGGGATCGTAGGACCGTGTTGCACGTGCAGCGATCTGTGTAGGGATGAGCTGTGGCCATTGTTCACATTCACACCTATCGCTTCAGCAGTAGGAAAAACGCTAGGCACTGAACATTGCAGCTGGGTAGGACTGGGAAGGAGGGGTGGGGGGGGGGGGGTGGGGGGGGGTTGAGGGGCGTCGAAATGTGAGGGATAGGGTGAGTGGGAGTGCCAGGGGGGGGGGGGGGTGGGGTGGGTGGGAGGGGGAGCATGGATGGGGGCCTAGATGTTCGCCTGTGGCTCAATCCACCATGGTGATGCTAATGACAGATGCAACTGCTCTGATATGGCGAAGGGGAGAGGGGGTGTGTGTGTGGAAATGTAGGGGATGCTGTGAGTGGTGGTGAGGAGGACAAAGGAGGGGGCTAACTGTTCGCCTGTTGCACAATCCATCATGGAGTAGTTTATGACCAATGCAACTGCTCAGGGAGGGGCAGGGGAAGGGGCCAGAGGGGGGGGAGGTTTAAGGGGCGTGCAACAATGAGGGACGGGGTGAGTGAAGTGCAGGCAGCCCATCCTGGGGCCGTCGGTGATGTTAACCATCCTCAAGCCTTATTGACACTTGGCTGCCCCTTCTGTTTCTCTCTTCCTCCCCTACCGTCTGCCCCCTTCTGTTTCTCTCTTCCTCCCCTACCCTCTGCCCCTTCCCTAGGCCTGATGAAAATAAGCACCAGCAGAATTAGGAGCCATTCATGGAAAAATCGATGTGTTAAAAACGGGATGTACATGTTTCCCTACCCACGCCAGCCCACAGCTGTCCTCAACATTTTGGATGCGCAGTGAAACCAGCGTGTCCCTCCTTCAATGGTCACTGCCTGGAACCCAGGGAAGAAGGATGGGATGAGCCTGAGACAGCTAGAGAAGAGATCTATCGGCAGAATCAAAGAGGAAGAGAACTACCTGCACAGAGGCAGAAAGGGCGTCCAGGAGTCGAGTTTCGTGGATAAATGTTGATGGCCTGGTCTCTGGGAGGCGCAGGAACTAAATTAGTACATAAGAAACTGCAGTAGATGTGAACATTAAAACATTCATTTTGCGCCCAATGTGAGAAGGTAAGTGACTGTTCGTTCTTCGTTTTCATGGTCTTAAATGTTGCATGTCTTGTCTGAAGAATACCGAAGAGGTCAAAATGGGTCACACACGAACATACTAAAAACGACGCATAGATCTTTTGATTAGACTCTAGTGCTAACAGAGGTAACATGTTATACTCCAAATATAGATGTTTCTTTCACTTCTATATTCCCTTCAACCTGCTCAAGTGAACAGGTCTTGGAACAAGTAAATCTTACTTAGAACTGTACCAGACTGTGGTGAACTTCACTAACACGATCAGCATTTACATTTCTGTATTTGTTTACAGTGTATTCAGAGAAGAAAGCGAGTCCATGGGGGGGGCTGTAGTTAGACGGACGTGGTGGCGCCCTCCGGAGGGAGAGCTCACTCGCGCCGGCTCCGCGACTAAGCAATTATTGTCGTCAGTAGGGGGCTTAGTAAGTGGTGTCCTGGGTATGTTAGATCACAACAGGCGCCACTGAACACCACTGAAGTGACTCGGCAGCAGTGCAGTGTCTCCTCCGGTGGGTTGCCTCTTGACGACTCGACATTAACTGCTCCCTGTGGATTGTCGGTGCCGGGGCTGCGGCGGGGGGTCGACCGGGCTGTGGCTGTGGACGGGGTATCGGAATGAGTGGCGTGGGTGCACTGCCTCTGAGGTGACGCAGAGGGGTGGACAGCAAAAAAAACAGAAAAACAAAAAACAAAACACCAAAGCGATCAAACGACAATTTATCAAGATCACGTGTGAGAATTCTGCCACATTTTCGGACTATTTCGGGGGGGGGGGGGGGGGGGGATCTGCATGATTGCATGACCAAAAACACATTAAGGACAAAATCATGGGGCTCAGACGTTGACATATTTGCTGCAGCTACTCTCTTTGCAAACCAACATAGCGGTGTATAGCACCATCTCCAGTAGCACCAGGACGTGGCTTTGGCACAAGCCCTTGTTTTCCTTGCCAGTAGTGGAGATGAGCGAGAAGAAAACATCTACCTCCGGAATTATGTCAGCATTTTGAACGTGTGGCGCAAGTTGAGTGATCTCACACGTTAAAAATGCTGGCACAAATTTCAGCTATCATGGTTTGCAGAAGACTTGCTGCTGCTGAAAGTTCATTTCTTTACATGTATAAAGCCTCGCTCATAGAATAATTGTCAAAACAGACAATGTTTTCGACAATTTAGACGCCCTGCATCTAAGACTGAATACTTCATATGCGCCCAAGAACTACACGCATTGTGCTTTCAATGTGCTTTTCTTTATCATCCCACTCTTTGTCAACTGAGGGCACAAATAGAAAGGACACATGATTAAAGTGGCATAACTTGACAAAGGGGTGGCATGATACTGAAAGTCGTACCAAAAGCGATGGAGGTGGCGTGCTATGACACGTATGATGTATTCAGTCTAAGATTCAAGTCTGGCGTATGCATTGTCGAAAAATAATATATATATATATATATATATATATATACAAAAAATTAGAATTAAAAGGCCACTCAGAGTGTTAAAAGTGCTCAACAAACAGGGAGCGACATAACAGTTTAAAATAGGTTTAAAATGAAGGATTAAAACCTACAGATCTGTTTCAAGCTAAAAGAGTTCTCCTCAGGGTACAAACTGGGCGCACCACCGGTGTTATATAGTGTGTTGTGTGGGCGCGTGAGCACTGTACGTGTGGCACGTGGCCTGTAGTTTTTTTTTTTTCTTTTTTTTGGGGGGCGCGTTCAGGGGGGACGTGCCAGGGGATGGTGCATTGATAAAGATTTCCATTTATGCCTGCAATTGTTTATCATATTCTACTTTAGAGTTCAGAGATGCTAGATGGGGTTTTACATAAATCAGCCACTTTTCTGTAGTACATAGAGGTTGCATTTTTTAGAAATGTTGTTGTATGGTGTTGCTCTTTTTATAATTTTCCATGATATGTTATAATCTATTTTCTTATCTTTAAGCTTCCAAATATATTTTGCTTAATTCTGTTTGGTTTTTATATTTTTTTTCTGCTTGAAGACTGACTGTTTGTGGTTTGCATATCTGTTAAAACGGTTAGCCGTGATCCCTATGTATGTTTCTTTATCACTGTCCATTGTTACTGTAGCTTGGTACACAATATTATTGTAGAGACATTTATTATTCAGAGGCACTGGTCCTTTTTTGTGTGCAATTACAGATGTCCTATCATCACCCTCTTTGGTTGTATTGCTTTTGGTTTTATTGGAAGAATCAATTATATTTTTAAGGTTAGGCATACACGAGTACGATAGCTTGATGGTGTTTTTATTGAATATTTTAGATAGTACATGTTCTTTTGGGAATGATGTTGTAGGGATTCTTTAGAACTCTTTTTCCTACGTTAGTTTTTGTTCTTCTTTTTGAATCCAGATGCTAAAAAGGAAGATAAAAAAACTTATGGTTTTAAAGTCATGGAGATCGCCACCTGTAATTGAAGAAATGAAACCTTTTGAAGAAAGCATGAAAAAACTAATAGCTAGTATTGAATTTAGAAAATCATATAATAACTTCCAAACAACATTGAATAATGACATAAAACAAACACATCCAAAATGACAAAAAAATATTTCATAAAGGCTGACAAGACAAGCAATTTCTATAAAATAGAACCTAATGAGTACTCTCAACTCCTCAACAAGAATATTCAGAAAAATTATAAAAAAAGCTGATAAGACTATATATGACAACATCTGCAAAAAAAGAAAAGGAGCTTGTGCACCACATGGATTTAGGTGATAGGATAGAAACAACAGCAATAAAAGAAGCTTTCATAACCCTTAAGACCACAAAACCTAACTTCCATAACAACCCTAC
>JADBJO010019534.1:25000-33089 GCA_016801955.1 Conus betulinus | reverse complement strand
AGCCAAACACCCGATCTTTTCTTTTCGCACAGGCGCTTGTAGAACTCTGCGTTTTAAAATGTTTGGGAATTAAAGAACAGTAATAACATGGGTTTGAGTACACAGAAACAGGAGACAGGTGTCAACAAGGAGAACGCAAACTACTTGGTCATTACAGTGAAAAGAGTTACAGAACCCATAGAGACCCCGCAACTAATGCCGCACACAACCGAATGAACGGGCTGCACACTGAGTATCCGCTGCAAGTTCCCAGACAGACCTCCTCAACGCGAAAAAAAAGGCGGTAGAGAAAGCAAAAGTTCCAGCTCACGCGTATGATATGTTGTTTTCTGAAAAGTCCTTGTGTACAGAGCATTGGCGCGAAGAAAAACGAACCACAGGTTGGGTGTGCACCCGAATTGGGACAACTGTAAAGAGAGCTGTTTGAACTTGTAAGCCCCGCCACAGAACCTCGTGCGACACGACAATCGAGAAGCTATGAGGTTGGGATCGTTGCGTGGGAAATCGTCGGATCGTTGGGACTGCACACGGGGCTGGACTTTGCTGGTGCTGTGGGATGCTGGACACAGCATTAGGTGTTGTTCATGAGCATGATCAGTTTCACAATCTCGTGCAGGTTTAGGTGCATCATGGTGATAGTTTTGTTGTTTGGTTGTTTTTGTTATCATCTGATCCCCGGACTGTTCATTGTTAATATATCCATCGTAGCATACTTTTACACCCCTGATGCCAAACAAACACATACTGAGTGATCGTGCTCCATGCTGATGGAATGAGCTGGTGAATCTGCGACAAAGAGCATGGAGCCAGAAATGAAAATGCAGCCACACGGCGCATTGACGCTACTCCTTTTCTTTAACCTGAGTTCTACAATTATTAAAGCAAACCCATCTTGGGTTGCCCGCCGAATCAGGAAACACACTAGCAAAGGATTACGTGCATGGTTGTGTGTGGGCTGATATAAAAAACGTCATTTTATTCATTATGAAAAACAAAAAACAGTAAACAGATCCTCATTTACAAGTTGGGAAAAATATATGCTTTGGTTGTTACCAATACACACTTTTCATTTCAATATTCTTTAAATTGAAAACTTGAGTGCCGTCCTTTCTTTCTTACAAAAACTACAAATATACCATCGAAGCAAAAATGTATTGTGCGACGACGAGCGGAGAACAGGAGTGGACAGGACGAACGAAGCCAGGCGACGACAGACAGGGCGACGACACGAAGAATTATTAAAGACTAACGAAAAAGAACGAAAAGCACGAAAGAAGAAAGAACGAATTACGGCGATCATATGCAGCTTATGCGTGTTCACCTTTTCCAGCTCAGTTACACACAATTCTATAGGAATGTCTTTGTGTCTGTGTGATGTCTTTAGATCTTAAAGTTTGCCTAGCAAACGTGTGTTTTTTCTATAATTTATGTTTCTGTAATTTGTAGTAAAGGTAAGCATTAGTTGAAGATTATTTGCCAGGTATGGTTGAGATGCTAGAGGGACATATTTCTATTTATAGAGGAAGGGTCAGCCACATTATGCATTTACCCTTACATAGTCACAGACTCAATGCATCTTCTCTCTCTTTCTCTCTCTCTCTCTCCACACAAACACACAAAACACAGACAACACAGACACACAGACACACACAACACACACACACACGAAACACAACACAAACGCACTCACGCACCGCACGCACGCACGCACGCACGCACCACACATCACCAACCCACACACACAAACAACACACACACAACACAACACACACAAACAACACACGCACGAACCGACGCACACACCCACAGTCAACATATCCCACGAGGCGAGCACGCTCGCGCTTTCTCTCTACTCTCTCTCTCTCTCTCTCCTTCCACTCTCTCTCTCTCTCTTCTCTACACACACACACCACACACACACACAACACACACACACACCTTCAATGAACACTCAAATTTGGTGTGGATACGACGGGATGAAGCTCTTGAAGTTACATTCCCTTTCCATATTCAGTTTTACTACATATTTAATGTGTGATCAAAACCAATAAACACACCACACACACACACATCCACACCACACAAGTACGTTCGATAAAACAATACTTGCGCCTCGATGCTGCTAAGGAGACCCTGGGGGGGGTGGGTAGGTTCAAGGAGGTTACGCCTCTGAACAGAAAGCCACGCGTCTTGTCAAGCCGTAGTGATGTCAGAAGGGGTTGTTTTTCTGTTTTTTTTTTTTGCTTTTTTTTCTTTTAACCGTTTCGGAGGGTGTAGCAACAAACCCGTGGTGAACCGGAACCCTTTTGCTATGCTGGTTAAGCTTGTCCTCTGATTGCTGGTTCCTCAGGTGTAGTTTTAGAGGCGAACACATCTCTTGTGGGCCTTCAAGAGTATGTGTTGATGGGGAGCAACCGGTTCATGTGTTCTCGAGGCAGTGGGTGGAATTCCAGCACCACTCTGTGCCGGTTGCATGTGTTGTGTTGTTGCGGTTGTTGTACGTTAGTATGTGCTCACTGTTGCGATGTTGATTGTTGTATGTTGTTACCAATGGAAGTAATCTCTAGCCTCTCCAAGAAGCCCTTCAAGAAATAGTCGCATTTGGGCATACAGGAGTCAATTTTTTGTGGTGACTTTCACAAGCTGGCTATGGTACACTCTGTAGTCGGATAACTGTTTTGTTACCTTCACATCGTGCTCCATATCCACATGTATCTGGCTGTCTATAGAGCCTCTTGCATACCTCATCATTCGCCCCCTGTACAATCGTGCACAGGACCAGCACGTCACTGGATTCCTAAGGCTTTTAAGGACACACGGAACCTGTCTGTTGCCGTTTACTGCTTTCTGTCTCATCCTTTTTCTTCTAACGTTGATTGTCCCGGATTATATACTCTTCCGTCTTATAGGTCGGTCGCTATGCGTCTTATGGATCGCGAAAGTTCTAGAAAGTCCATGTGTTTGGAACATAATATGGGCTCAGTGGCCTCACAAGATTCACGGAATACTCAAGTTTGGCTGTCTTTGACGGTGCCGCGCCAGGTGTGGTTGTTGTTGTCAGTTGTAGGACGGTGGTGCGCTGGTCGCAGTCGGATAGTACGTGGTTGGTGGTGGGTTGGCTGTGGTGGTGTTGTAGTTCCGAGTGTTGTAGTGTGGTGAGAGTGGTGTTGTTGTTGTTAGTTGGGTGGTGGTGGTGTTGTTAGTGAGGGTGATGGTATGTTAGGTGGTGCGAGCGCTTGAGCTTGTATGTTGAGTGGTTGACATGACTAGAATGGTGTCTTGTAAGGTAAATAGGCATTGGGGTCATGTTGTGTTGTAGGTATGGGGTGTGCTTGTCAGCTTCATCGGGTGGAGGTGTGTGTGGTGTTGAGGTTGTTGTGCTGATGTTAGGTCGGCTAAGTGTGATGGTGGTGGTGTATGGTGTTGTGGTTGTGGGTGGTGTGGCATATTATTGCTGTAGGTTGTTTGTGTTATTGTGTTGGTTGTTGTGTTGATCCATATCAATTTGATCAGGACTCGGTGAGCGAACACCCCCGCGCCCCGGCGCGCCAACCCCCCCCCCCCCCCCCCCCCCCCCCCCCCCCCAGTCCCCCTCACTAGTTTACCCCCCCCCCCTCCCACTGAGGATTCAAGCTGTTACCATGACGTTTCTACTTGTTCTGAGTTGAGCCAAGTGATATTGTCAAACTCTTGGAATAGCTTAATACATTCTACATTTAGTAGATTTGAGTACCAAACGTCATGTTCGTCGAAACTTTGGATTTCATAAAATCACCACACAGGCCCCGTAATCAGGTTGTGAAGGGGATTGAAGAACAGGCGATCTGAGTTGGATGTAGGCGCTGAAAGGACACGTGTCTGTTTGAGGAACATGGTGCTGTGGTCATATCAGGGTGAAGGTGATCGAAGACAGCGATCTGTATCAGTATTGTAGGCGTGGACACGTATCTGTTGAGGGGACCATGGTGGGGTCCATATACACATCATTCTGCAAACTCTGCCCCCCCGTACATTCCAGAATGTTAGGAATAACGTGGTCGGTTACCAGCAATCCAGCCTTTTGTGTCTAGTGGTTCTGGTTTCTGTCATAGTGTCCGAGATTGGCGAACCTAACTTTCTAGCTCTACATTATATTGCTACTACCTGCAGTTCCACAGTCCACGAACTCAGTATATGCAAGAACATCAGAGTTTGGTTTCCTTCACAGCCTTCAGACAAAAAGTTTGGCTCTTGTGTTTTGCTAAGTCGGATTGTTTGACAGTAGGAGTCACACTAACTGCCCAACTGATTGCGTCTCGTCGCTGACAGGTGACAACCCTTCCTTCTGTCATCCTGCTCTTTTATCCGTCCACACTAGGTGTGACTTGCTCTGATGAGTTCGGCCACGTGAGTCGGTCCATGCCGTCTGGCCACGTCACATTCATCTTCCTCTTGAGTCGGTGGTAACCAGAAGGGGATAACAGTGCTAGGCACAGTCAGTTTGTATATACCTGATTACAAGACCCATGCGGCTTGGTTTCGTGCTCTGCTCAGAGAGTAAAGAGAAGTATATTGAGTTTTGAGAAAGTTTTTTAACCCTTAGAACCATCTAACCGAGGGGTATTCAAAGCGATGAGACAGATCTCCCCAGCCTGGCCAAAATGTGGGTTGGGCTGGCCTGGGAGAGGAGGCTTAAAACTTGTGGGCAGGATTAAATTAACATCAGTGCAGCCAGAAGAAATGGTCGAGTAGAAGGAAAGATATTACAGTTTTCATGACCATTACCGTTTTCATGACATTACAGTTTTCCATTGCAATGTCATGTTTCTTCCAAGACTTTGATGCTGCGAGAAAACCAACATTTGATTCATCTTGCACAAACGAAACAAATTGATATTTCATATCAGATTTAAACTTTTGGAAAATGGATCTTGTACACGATATTGGAAGAACTGAACTTGTTACATCAAAAATCGATTGAGACTACTCAGAAAATCAAATTTCTGTGACTCAACTATGCACCCCTGGGATTTCTGATGTTTGAGTAGAGTAGCCTCAAACGTTTTATTGTGATTACCTAATTTTAATAAACTTTGTGTTTAGAATGGAACATTAGACTCGGCCATTTAAATTCAAAAACTTAAACCACTCGTATTTAGGCACAGGAAGGGAAAAAGAGTTGATGAAATGACAAGGTGAATTACAATTGGGATTTTATGAATGATATGAAAAAAAAAAAAAATCCTGTTCTGCTCGCTAGCTGTTCCACATTGTGTTATCCTTCCTGACGGTTTTAAAAACTTTACACAGAAAAAAAAAAAAGGAAAACCATGGGCCCGTCTTTTATCTGTAGATTAAGGAGCAGCGCGGGGACAAACAAACAATGCAAACACAGTCTGCAACCATTTCAGATCTTCGTAAGAGAAGTTCCAAAAGTGTTGTAGAGATAGATCAAATAACCATTAGCCAATGACGGATTGTACTATAAAAGTCTTAACAAATCCTGCCAAAACAATATAGAGCAAAGACAGAACGTATGAAAAATCAGTCCTTTTCAAACAGTTAAACAACCCCATAAACAAGATATTAGAAATACTTTTTTGACTACTAAAACTGCAGCTTAATGCATTTAAAATCTAAGCCAGGGCTTGCTGACTTGCCGCCATCCATTACACAAGTGCATGAGTGGAAAGGCTGATAGGCAGCCGTGGTTTGGATTTATAACAAATCATTGTTTTACTTTTTCCAATTAACTTTCAAATGGACGTTAGCAACCAATGCATAAATCCCAAAGGTTCAAGGAGCACTGTATTACAGGGGAACTAATGGAATCTCAATTCAGTGGCCTCTGCAACTCGCCTTTTATAGATCTCTCTAAGAGATTTAATCTTAACAAGTTGCATTACAACGCTTAGTTCTTGACTGAAGATGGGATAGATTAACATTCCACAGTAACAAACTGGGCATATGGTTCTACTGTTCTGAGTTAGACTGTATTTGTGTGCGGTGCGTATTTTCTACCTGAGTCTTCCAGATCTTCTAAACCATGTTCTTCTGCTGTGGCGCTATTGGGCTTCTTTCCAAAGCAATCAGATCTGACGCCATGGTGTTCACTGAAAACGGATAGATGCTGTTGCGCGCGGGGTATATTTCTCTCACTTCACAGGACTTGACTTACTAAACCATATCTTATTCTGTGGCGCATTTGGCTCTTTCAAAGGCAACAAGATCGCCATGGCTGTTCACAACATAAGACTGATAGATTCTTTGTGCGGTGGTATTTGTCTCATGACTTCCAGATTCTTCCTAAACCATATCTTTGTTGTCTGTGGTGCGCATTATGGCTCTTCTTTCAGAAGCAACAAGGACGCTGTATGGCTGTTCACTGAAACTGATAGATCTTGGCGCGGGGGGCGTATTTTTCTATGACTTCCAGATACTTCTAACCATGTCTTTATTGATGTGGGCGCATTTGGGATCTTTCAATAGCAACACAGACGCCATGGCTGTTCAATGAACTGATTAGATTCTTTGTGCGCCGGGTATTTTCTTCTGACTTCTTCAGATTCTCCTAAAACCATGTCTTTAATTCTGTGGCGCATTTTGGCTCTTTCAAACAGCAACCAAGAACCGCCATGGGCTGTTCACTGAAAATGATAGAGTCTTTGCGCGGGGTAATTTTCTCTGACTGTCCAGATTCTTCTTCTAAACCATTGGCTCTTTCAAAGCAACAAGACGCCATGGCTGTTCACTGAACTGATAGATTCTTTGCGCGGGGTATTTTCTCTGCACTTCCAGATTCTTCTAAACCATGTCTTTATTCTGTGGCGCATTTGGCTCTTTCAAAGCAACAAGACGCCATGGCTGTTTCACTGAACTGATCTGAGATTCTTTTTATTTGTGGCGGGGTAACAAGACGCCAGGCTGTTCTGAACTGATAGATTCTTTGTTGCAGATTCTTCTCTAACTTCCATGTCTTCTAAACCATTCTGTGGACGCATTTGGCTCTTTCAAAAGCAACAAGACGCCATGGCTGTTCACTGAATGATAGATTCTTTGCGCGGGGTGTATTATTTTCTCTGACTTCCAGATTCTTCTAAACCATGTCTTTTATTCTGTGGCGCATTTGGCTCTTTCAAAGCAACAAGACGCCATGGCTGTTCACTGAACTGATAGATTCTTTGCGCGGGGTTTGATTTTCTCTGACTTCCAGATTCTTCTAAAACCATGTCTTTATTCTGGGCGCATTTGGCTCTTTTCAAAAGCAACAAGACGCCATGGGCTGTTCACTGAAACTGATAGATTCTTTGCGCGGGGTATTTTTCTCTGACTTCCAGATTCTTCGTAAACCATGTCTTTATTCTGTGGCGCATTTGGCTCTTTCAAAGCAACAAGACGCCATGGCTGTTCACAACTGATAGATTCTTTGCGCGGGGTATGGCTGATTCACTGAACCATGTCTGATATTCTGTGGCGCTTTTCGCAACCAAGACGCCATGGCTGTTCACTGATTAGATTCTTTGCGCGGGGTACTATCTTCTCTGACTTCCAGATTCTTCTAACCATGTCTTTATTCTGTGGCGCATTTGGCTCTTTCAAAGCAACAAGACGCCGTGGCTGTTCACTGAACTGATAGATTCTTTGCGCGGGGTATTTTCCTCTGACTTCCAGATTCTTCTAAACATGTCTTTATTCTGTGGCGCATTTGGCTCTTTCAAAGCAACAAGACGCCATGGCTGTTCACTGAACTGATAGATTCTTTGCGCGGGGGTATTTTCTCTGACTTCCAGATTCTTCTAAACCATGTCTTTATTCTGTGGCGCATTTGGCTCTTTCAAAGCAACAAGACGCCGTGGCTGTTCACGAACTGATAGATTCTTTGCGCGGGGGTATTTTTCTCTGACTTCCAGATTCTTCTAAACCATGTCTTTATTCTGTGGCGCATTTGGCTCTTTCAAAGCAAACAGACGCCATGGCTGTTCACTGAACTGATAGATTCTTTGTGCGGGGGGGTATTTTCTCTGACTTCCAGATTCTTGTAAACCATGTCTTGTTCTGTGGCGCGCATATGGCTCTTTCAAAGCAACAAGACGCCGTGGCTGTTCACTGA
>JADBJO010019534.1:17500-20000 GCA_016801955.1 Conus betulinus | reverse complement strand
GGAGACGCCGCTGGTTGAAAGTTGAAAGTTGCTGGAAGCCGCGTTTATTATGTAATATCCTTTTGGTCAAACCAAGAAGCTGACTGATACGCCGATAGGACAGCGAGAATTTACAAGCATTATGCACAGGGAAGGCTGAAAGATACAACTATCATCGCCTTGACTTCGTGGGGTGGGAAGAGCGAAACAGCTTAGTTGGTACACAGCTCGGATCCGACTCGTGATTATCGTGATCCTGTAACAGCATATTCGAATCTCCGAGAGCCGTTTCTGTACAACAGGATTTTTTCCTTCCGAATAAATGTTAGTTTGACTCCATTTCCCGCAAAAAAAACCCTTTGAACGATAATGTGAAGTCAAGGTTCTGTGTGTGAACGCACACATAACACCTTGCACACACGTAAAATCCCGTCCACAACTTTCAGAAGGCCAGTTTGATCGTTGGTATGGAGGACACGTAGGCACACAGCATTCAGCGAAAGAATGAACATTTATGCATGAACAATTGAGTGACTGACAGACTGAGTGACGCGAGAATCCTGAATGTAGCGTCAGCAGGCAGCTTTTTAGTTGGCTCTACCCTCTTAAGCAGCCCGTTGTGTAAACGACAGCATGGATCGTATGAAGGCTTGGTCGGTACCCGAGGATAAGCGCTATCTAGGTACCCTCAATGGCAGAGCCAGTGTCACCAAGGTGGTGTCACTGTGTGCGGACTGGTCCATACCCTACACCATATCCGCTTAGTTCCGAGACCACACTGCGTATGATTTAACATGACGGATAAATAAGTTAATTAGAGAATGTAAGAAGAGGGTCTCGTGGCTACAACTTGGCAAATATCTGACCCGCGCATTAATCCAACCCGCTTGTCAGACCTTGGGTACCTACCTAGAATTTGCTGTGCTATCAATAACATTTTATATATTATTATTATTATTTATTATTATTATTATTATTATTATTACTATTATTATTATTACTGAATGTGTGTGTGGTAATTCTACAAAGTGTTTGCGTATATGTGTGTGCATGGGTGCATGGGCATGGGTGCATGGGCACGGGCCCATGTGTGTGTGCCAGTGTGTGTGCAATATGCGTGTGTGTGTGTGTTCTCTTGTGTGTGTGTGTATGCGTGTCCTGGAGGACATGTGCTGGTGTCTGGTCGGCCTGTCCACAGGGACACAGGGCTGTGTCTGCGGCTTCCAACCTCTTGTGGTGGGCACGCAGGCCACAATGTCCAGTGCGCAAGTGGAAAATGGTTGGTTGGTGTGTCCTCTCTAGTGTGCGGATGGGGTCTTGGTGTGCCTCATAGCCTGACACTTTACGTAAAACATCAACACGCCCAACAGATCCAGCATGCTGGCACTTCGGGAATTGTCAGGCTGAAGATTTCAGACTTCCAAGAACAACAGATATGCCAGTGTGTTTCAGATGACTACACATTTCGGAATGAAAGTTTCATGTTTTGAACAATCGTCGATCGTGCATGTGAGTGTACATGAGTAGGATGACTGGCAAACAATCGTTGCCTAATTATTACTATTTATTACTATTATGATTATCTTGCTTGTCCAAAAATATAAGTAGGTAGGCAGAGATTGTTTATGTATTTGTGCAGGCGCGGGTGCGCGCGCGCCGCGCGCGCGCGCGCGCGCGCGCGTGTGTGTGTGTGTGTGTGTGTGTGTGTGTGTGTGTGTGTGTGTGTGTGTGTGTGTGTGTGTGTGTGCGTGCATGCGCGTGTCTATGCTATGATAAGTGCATGTTTACAATGAGTGTCTCATGTTAGTTTCAAGTAAGGGGCCATGTTGTTTTCTTTTGAAGATATCAGTGACCAGATTGGATGGCTGCACATGAAATTATGATTGTTGACAAGTGTACATCTGGGGCCTGTCAATTTGTAAATAAACTGTCAAGTAGCTGAACTCTTCACTTTAAGCTACCAGTGACCAAATGTCAGTGATGACTGGAATCATATTTCTTCCATGTCTGCTTCGTGCTTCGATCCTCAGCCTTATCTGTATCTGTATCTGTATCTGTATCTGTACCTGTCCGTGTGCGTTGCTGCATCCAGGAATCTGGCGTCGACACAACGGATGGGGTGCGCAGCGTTACAGTTAGTGGCGTTGGGCTTTGGCCACCGCCTGCTTGAAGGCCTCAGCACTACCTGAGTGCACAACACTATTGTCTAGTTGGTTCCACCTAATAATAGTTCTTGGAAAAAATGATTGTCTATGCTGCTCTGTGCTGCAGTTTGGAACTGTGTAGCACCTGTCGTTGTTTCGTGTGTAGTTCTCCACTGGGTTGTTGACTACGAAGTCTGCTCTTCTCAGCGGATGGCGGATGCGTCGGCCAGGTTGTAGGGGCACAAGGAACTGCTCAGGGGGGATTGCTGGCACCAGCCCCTCAACCACCCTGTAAAAGAGGGTCAGCCGCAGGCTGTCGCGTCGCTCCTGGAGGGCAGGGAGGTCATGTTTCCTCAGGAGGCCGTTTACAAAAGCCA
>JADBJO010019534.1:0-12500 GCA_016801955.1 Conus betulinus | reverse complement strand
TCTCTCTCTCTCTCTCTCTCTCTCTCTCTCTCTCTGTCTCTGTCTCTGTCTCTCTCTGAGGCAGACAGATTGCAATTAACTGTTAATTTAGACAAGACAAATTTGATTATTTGTCCCATTGGAGGTTACTAGTCTAAAAGAGAGAAACGATATCATTGTAATGCTGAAGTAACTGTAACCAAAGATCTGAGAAAGTTGAGATTAATGCACGTATTTTCCTTATCATTGCTTGACATGATTGTTCCAAGGTAGCTAAATCTGGTGCAGTCTTCAACTTAGGCGTAAGTACTCGCATGCACATGGTGATTCTTCAAAGACCATCAGACATATACACATTATTAAAAAAAAAAAAAATAAACTACGCTATTATTCTTCCCATTCATTTACTCATTAAAATGGCCGTACACAAATGTCAATAAACTACATGAACATGATTACGTATCAGATTGATCCAAAAATCGCAAACAAACAGGAAAAAATGGAAAAGGGAGGGGAACTGAAATTCTCCACAGACGAAAGGCTTACTACACACTTTTTTTTTTTTTTTTTTTTTCACTTTCAACACAAGTGGACCATGGGCCGAACCATCCCTCTGATACTTACGCTGTGTGTTTCTGGAGTCTCCCTCTCCTGAGAATGGCATGAACGAGAATGGCGGTGTCCTGCTTGCATTTCGCTGTTCGTGCCTAGTTGTGTGACTGTCGATACAGCGAGTGATTCTCCCAGTGACCTTCTGTGTCCACTCTGTTGGAGCCGTTGTCATCCGCTTTGTAGTTCTCCCTAAATGGTGATTGTGCATTTCTGGTGACCTGTACCCAATCTGCCAGAGTTGTGAATTATTCATCTCCTTCACATCACTGCCTCAGGTCCCTCTCTGGTCTGGTCATTAGTTCTTTCTGGTGGTTTATTCACTCTCTCTCTCCCCTGTACCTCTCTCCTCTCTCTTTGGTTTTCATCTCCTCTCTCTCCCCTGGGTCTCTCTCTCCTCTCTCTCTCTCTCTCTCTCTCCTCTCCTGTGTGTGTGTGTGTGTGTGCGTGCGTGCGTGCGTGCGTGCGTGCGTGCATGTGTGTGTGTGTGTGTGTGTACGTGCGTGCGTGCGTGTGTGTGTGTGCGTGCGTGCGTGCGTGCGTGCGTGCGTGTGTGTGTGTGTGTGTCCCATCTCCTGTGCCACCTCAGTGGCACTGCACTCACGCCGCTCGTTTCCGACCGCCCCTCCATCCATCCTCCCTCCCAACCCCCCGTCCACTGCAACAGCCACACCCGCTCCGCCACAGCCCCGGCATCGGCAATCCACAGGGAGCAGTCGGTGTCAAAGTCGTCAAGAGGCAACCCCCCAGAGGAGACACTGTACTGCTACCGGTGGTGTTCTGACCAAACATACACAGGACACCCCCTGCTAAGCTCCCTACTCACGACCATAATTGCTTAGTTACAGAGCCGGCGTGAGTGAGCTCCCCCCCCCCCCCCCCCCACCCCCACACCCCACACCCCCCAGGACGGCGCTACAAGCATTTTGTGCAGACGACTTGGTGTCAATTACACATAGATATATACGTCTCTCTCTCTGTCTGTCTGTCTGTCTGTCTGTCTCTCTCTCTCACACACACACACACACACACACACACACACACACACACACACACACATACACACACACGCGCGCGCGCGCGCGCGCGTACGCACGCACACACGCACGCACGCACGCATGCACACACGCACACAGTGTGTGTTTGGGAGACAGACAGAGAGACAGACAGAGAGACAGAGACAGAGAGACAGAGAGCAAGAGGCAAAAACAGAGGGAGAGACAGACAGACAGACAGACAGACAGACAGAGACATAGAGAGACACAGGGAAACAGAGGGAGAGAGAGTGGATATGTCAGTCCAAAACGAAGGCATCCCAGGAGTGCCTGTATAGGCTACTTTTTGAGAAGCACTCCGAAGTGCTGAGGAGCTAAGAGAGATGGGTTTGACTCGATCTGGCAAACGCATATCGATCAGTTCAACTCCAAATAATTGAACTAGCTGTCTAGATGCATCATGTCCCAAAGAACATCCGAGAAATGCTGAAGAAGTACATCCACAGCTTTTCTATGGGCTTCTCCTCACAAAAAAGAATACACAACAGTTTGAGCCAGACTGGAAGTTGACATAGCAAAATACTGTGCACGCTTTTCTCCAGTATCGTTCATGCTGGCAACAGAGGTCTTCCTTGAAGCAGCCGTCAGCCCTAAAAAAATCGAGCAGCCCTCGGGGATGGATACCCAACTCCCGTATGAAAGCCACAGTGACCTTCCACCACGAATGAGTCATTCGTCATCTGTCCGGGTTTTCAGTAAGCAGCCAAAATAGGCCGTAGGGGTGTCAGGAGTCGATTTTGAGATTTTGACCCTGGCTGATACTATAAGTTTTCCTAAACAAAATACACTATGTGAAATGTTTATATTTGACAGCTTTCTGTATTAAAATGGCATTTTAAAACACCTAATATGTTAATATTATGTTGAATGTGTGAATCTGTTTTAGTTCATTTTCTCAGAAGCGCTTCTCAGAGGGTTACCATCTTCAAAACACTGTATCTTGAAAAGTAAAACTCCGATTTAAAATTGGCTTCACCATTGAAAAGAGCAGAAAAAATACTTTTAGAAAATATGTAAATCTTAGAACGCTTAACTATGACAAGCAACTCATTTTGTGGTTGAAGGTCATTTTATGGATGAAACACCAGCCCTTTTCGCCCAAGAAAACACAAAAAACGTTAGACAAGTTAGTTACAACACCCAACAAGAGTTTCACTGCAAAGAAATCACAAAGTCTCTCCCTGGGACAAGTCGATCAGCTTGAACTGTAATGTTCGCCGTACCTAACCAAGCTATTGTAACTGTGAAAAGAGAGAAAAGAAATGAACCCTTTAAAAGCCTCAGAAGGTGATTTGAAAGACACAAAAAAGGAGAAAAAGAGACCCAGAAAATGGCAGAAAAAAGGGTGCAGATAAAAGACCAGTGTAAGGCCTCCCTGGCAAATGCAGGTGTCTGTAATTCATGATGATCCGAAGCCTCTCTGGCCTTTGCTGATGCGTAGCATCAGTACGGAATGAATGGAGATCAAAACCACCCAGTACACAAGGAAATGCTTCAGTGTCCCACCTGGCCTTACTAACACTGCACTCTACTACCGCCAAGCAAAGCTGAGGCTATACCTGAGATCCATTGGAACGCCCTGTGCCTGCACCCTAAGTGAACACAGCGCAGGTTTCCCAAGGATGGTGCAGGATTGCTCCCTGCTGGTTTGTTCGGCAGTCGAGGACAGTACTTTGCTGGGACCTACCCACACCTTCAGGTGAATCTTTTTTCTTGTCAGCCTTTTGGCCGACTCTGCAGAAAGGTCCAGTGACGGTGAGGAAAGACCCACTGACCGCACAGAAAGTCCTGTTGACAGCGGGAAAGACTGTGACCTGGGATTCTCTTCAGAGAGCACACAAGACCTCACGGTGAAAGCTTGGCAGTGTCTGGAGTTGTACTGTCGGCGCCTGCCAGCAAAACAGCAACGAAGATGTACATGGCAGTTACTTGGCGGTGGCGTTTAATGCTGGTAGGTTCTGCAGTCATGAAATACGAGCTGGTACACCTATGGAAACTCTCCCGTGGAGGTTCTGTCGTGTAACATCCAGTGGCCACTACAGAATGTCATCTGTCAGAGAGCCATTATGTCCCTTCACGTGTTATTGGAATGCCGTGTGCGTGCCTGCACCCTATGTGGACACAGCGCAGGCTTATAGGGGTGGTGCAGGTTTGCTCCCAGTTGGTTTCTTTGGCAGTCAAGGACAGTACTTCTCTGGATCCTACTCGCAGCTTCGAGTGTATCTTTTTCTCTCTACTGCCAAGCAAAACTGAAACTACATCTGAAACCCATCCTCGAGGAGTACAAAATGGGTAAAGCCAGGGTAATGGCTGTCCTTGAGAGCTTGGAAGACGAGGCTTAAGATCGATCTGATGCAAGCTACGAAAAAGGAATGCCAAGGAGGCAGTGGGGCGTGACAAAGGACAGCTTCATGATCAAGGATATAGCATGATGTGCACAAACCAAGAGACATCGACAGAGCCTGGGTCAATTGAAAGAAGTGCCGGTGAACGGTAAACGGAAAAGTAAAGAGAGACACTGTATTAAGAAGCTGCAGGAAGAAGAGGATTCTAAGATAGTCCAGAAGTCAGTCCAGCAGAGACCAACAAGGACAGCAGTAGACTACATGAGGAAATGCACTCCAACAAAGTCTCAGCTGAAATGAAATACAGCTCATGGCACTGCTGAGCCCTAGCTTGATCCTCAGTTCTGTAAATGACCTCCTGCCTCGAATGTAAACCTGCTGAAACGGGTCAAATCAGATGATCTGCGTTTTGCTCTGTCAGGACAAACAACCACTGGAGCATGTCCTGACTTCAGGCCAAGAAGCGCTGACCAAGAGACGGTGCATATGGAAAGACAACTAACAGAAGGTCCACATGGAAAGACAACTAACAGAAGGTCCACATGGAAAGACAACTAACAGAAGGTCCATGTGGAAAGACAACTAACAGAAGGTCCATGTGGAAAGACAACTAACAGAAGGTCCATGTGGAAAGACAACTAACAGAAGGTACACATGGAAAGACAACTAACAGAAGGTACACATGGAAAGACAACTAACAGAAGGTCCATGTGGAAAGACAACTAACAGAAGGTCCATGTGGAAAGACAACTAACAGAAGGCACATGTGGAAAGACAACTAACAGAAGGCACATGTGGAAAGACAACTAACAGAAGGTCCACGTGGAAAGACAACTAACAGAAGGTCCACGTGGAAAGACAACTAACAGAAGGTCCACGTGGAAAGACAACTAACAGAAGGTCCACGTGGAAAGACAACTAACAGAAGGTCCATGTGGAAAGACAACTAACAGAAGGTCCATATGGAAAGACAACTAACAGAAGGTACATATGGAAAGACAACTAACAGAAGGTCCACATGGAAAGACAACTGACAGAAGGTCCACATGGAAAGGCAACTAACAGAAGGTCCATGTGGAAAGACAACTAACAGACGGTCCATGTGGAAAGACAACTAACAGAAGGTCCATATGGAAAGACAACTAACAGAAGGTCCACATGGAAAGACAACTAACAGAAGGTCCACATGGAAAGACAACTAACAGAAGGTCCACATGGAAAGACAACTAACAGAAGGTCCACATGGAAAGACAACTAACAGAAGGTACATATGGAAAGACAACTAACAGAAGGTACATGTGGAAAGACAACTAACAGAAGGTACATGTGGAAAGGCAACTAACAGAAGGTCCACATGGAAAGGCAACTAACAGAAGGTCCATGTGGAAAGGCAACTAACAGAAGGTCCATGTGGAAAAGACAACAACTAACAGAAGGTACACATGGAAAGACAACTAACAGAAGGTACATGTGGAAAGACAACTAACAGAAGGTACATGTGGAAAGACAACTAACAGAAGGTACATGTGGAAAGACAACTAAGAGAAGGTCACATGGAAAGACAACTAACAGAAGGTCCATGTGGAAAGACAACTAACAGAAGGTCCATGTGGAAAGACAACTAACAGAAGGTCCATGTGGAAAGGCAACTAACAGAAGGTCCATGTGGAAAGACAACTAACAGAAGGTACACATGGAAAGACAACTAACAGAAGGTACATGTGGAAAGACAACTAACAGAAGGTACATGTGGAAAGACAACTAACAGAAGGTACATATGGAAAGACAACTAAGAGAAGGTCCACATGGAAAGACAACTAACAGAAGGTACATGTGGAAAGGCAACTAACAGAAGGTCCACATGGAAAGGCAACTAACAGAAGGTCCATGTGGAAAGGCAACTAACAGGTCCAGGTCCATGTGGAAAGACAACTAACAGAAGGTACACATGGAAAGACAACTAACAGAAGGTACATGTGGAAAGACAACTAACAGAAGGTACATGTGGAAAGACACTACTAACAGAAGGTACATGTGGAAAGACAACTAAGAGAAGGTCCACATGGAAAGACAACTAACAGAAGGTACATGTGGAAACACAACTAAGAGAAGGTACATGTGGAAAGAAAACTAAGAGAAGGTACATACGGAAACACAACTAAGAGAAGGTACATACGGAAACACAACTAAGAGAAGGTACATACGGAAAGGCAACTAAGAGAAGGTACACATGGAAAGACAACTAAGAGAAGGTACATACGGAAAGACAACTAAGAGAAGGTACATACGGAAACACAGCTAAGAGAAGGTACATACGGAAACACAGCTAAGAGAAGGTACATACGGAAACACAGCTAAGAGAAGGTACATACGGAAACACAACTAAGAGAAGGTACATACGGAAACACAGCTAAGTACTTATGCATCTCAAACATACAGTTAGAACCCCCAAGGAACCGTTACGCCACCAGGAGCTCCAACTACGACGTTGTGCACACAGCCCGAGGTCTCAAATCATGGTGGAAACAGCTGTGACATCGAGAACATGGAATCGGAGTTTACAGGAATGATGCGGATGGCTGGAAGTGAACCGCTGACCTTACAGAATGGACGAACCATCCAGAGATCAGCAGGACGGGTGACATGAGACCGCGCTTTGTTCTCCACCAAGGGTCATCAATACGATTCATGCTGATTGAGCTCACAGTGCCGTAGGAAAGAAGAATGGAGAAGTGTCACATCTCCAGTACTGAGTGGATGCCGTGTTTGCCAACCGCTTGAAGGACCGACCTCACCAAGACCTTGGAAGAGGTGAAGGACACTGCTACTACAGACGAGCTGTGGGTTTGTTTTCAGAGACACTCTTAATGCAGCTGTCTGGCAGTTCATCCCCCATAAGCAGGTCCGTGTCAAGGAAAGCCAGCCCTGGATCACCCCAGCCCTACGCCGACTCATCAACAGAGGAGATCGCATCTTCAAGAAGATGTGCAAGCGAGAGTCAGAAGACCTAAAACAGCAGCATAAGCAACTCCGAAGAGAGGTCCAGCGCCCACTACGCGCCGAGCATACTGGTCCTACCTCGACGACACCTTCGACGAAGCGACTCCAAGCAAGCAGCCAAGAACAAGCGCTTCTGGTCGTACATAAAACGCCTGAAGTCGTCCAACACCGGTGTCACGCCGCTGAAGGAAGAAGCCAGGTTGGTGTCCTCCTACCCAAAAGCACAGGCAGACATCTTGAACCGCCAGTTCCAGTCTGTATTCGGCAGCGGCTAGATTAATTATCAGGAGGAATTCCAGGGAAAATGTGGACTGCCACTCAGAGACTTACCAACCCTAGACAAGGTTGACATTAACATCCACGGGGTGAAGAATCTCATCAGCAACCTGAAACCTCGAAAAGCACCGGGACCCCACAACATCAGCCCTAGGATCCTGAAGGAGCTGGCAAACGAACTGGCACCAGCTCTTACCATCATCTTCCAGTCTTCAGTCAATACTGGCACCCTACCAGCTGATTGGAAAACTGCCCATGTTAGGCCGGTGTTCAAGAAAGGAGAGCAGTCTAACCCGGCAAACAACAGACCAGTCTCTCTGACGAGTGTATGCTGTAAAGTGCTGGAGCACATCTTGACCAGCACCATCATGAACCATCTCGAGCACCACGGCATCCTCTGTAACCAACAGCAAGGCCTCTGCATGAGAAGATCTTGCGAGACCCAACTCCTTGACTTCACCAACGAGCTATTTGAGAACATGGAGAGCGGGAAGCAGACCGACATCCTGGTGTTGGACTTTGCCAAGGCCTTCAATAAGGTCAACCATAGCCTCCTGACTCAAAGCTCAGCTACTATGGTGTTCGAGGAGAGATCAACACCTGGGTAGCCGACTTCCTGAGAGACAGAAAGCAGGTGATGGTCGTCAGCGGAGAGCGCTCAGGCTTCGTCTCGGTCAGGTCCGCAGTCCCACAAGACTCCGTTTTGGGGCTTTTTCTGTTCCTGATCTACATAAATGATCTGCCTGTAATCCTGACTACGCCTGTTTGCGGATGACACAGCGGTCTACAAGATGGTTCCTCCTCCAACTGCCCAGGCCCATCTGCAACAAGACCTCAAACCAGCTTGCTGCGTGGGAGAAAAGATGGGACATGGGACATGGCCTTCATCTTGCAAAGTGCGCCACTCTGCCTGTGACCCGCAGCAGGAACCCCCATCCACTTTGATACTGCCTGCATGGCCATATCCTGGAGAACGTCACCAGCGCCAAGTATCTAGGCATCACCATCTGCAGCGATCTCAGTGGGACATGCACATCAACCACCTGTGCAACAAAGCCAACAAGACCCTAGGCTTTCTGCGTCGTAACATCAAAGCCAGCTCCAGGAAGATCAAGGAAATGACCTACAAGTCCTTTGTGCGACCCATCCTGGAGTACGCCAGCAGCATCATCTGGGATCCATACACCGAGCAGAACATCAGCAAGTTTGAAGCGGTGCAGCGCAGGGCAGCCCGTTTCGTGATGAGACGCGCTACCACAACACTTCTAGCCCACCCCACCGCCATGCTTGTAGAACTAAAGTGGCCCAGCCTCCAGGACAGACGACGTACAGCATGCCTATCCATGCTGTACAAGATCCACAACGACCTGGTCAGCTCAGAAGGCATCAAAGCCAGCCTGCGCCCTGCACCTTCACGCCGACGCCGCGGGCCACGATCAGCGGTTCACCATTCCGCAGTGCAGAACGCAGTACAGACAGCAGGCGTTCCTTCCTCGTACCGTCAAGGACTGGAACGAGCTGCCCCAGGACGTAGTGGATGCCAAGCCCATCGACACCTTCGTGTCAAGGGCCTCTCGTCTCCATTAAAAGCCACGCCCAGTTTGTTGTCGTTGTTGTTGTTGTTGTTTTGCTGCGCGAATGCGGACCCCTTGCATAAGTGACAGAATAATCAACTAGCTGATTGCGGTCGCTGCCAGGAAGAAAAAAAGAAGACTCTGTCCTCAGAAACAAAGTCCTGCATTAGAAGTTGGAGCAAGGGGGTCGTGGGCTCAGCCGCCTAAATCTCACGGAACAGTTCGGGATTTCTGGTAAGAATATATCTAGGACTTTTTACAGGCAACACAGAGATAACTTAAGGAGTTCCAGCTGAATCTAGTCGACGAGGAGCAAAAGTGAACTTAATAAAGTTTGAATTTCCAAGCTGAAAACAGGTGTCTTGTAGATATGTGGACAAGACATCCTCTTAAAAGCCAGTGTCTTGAAACACCACCAGCAGTTAAGAGAATCTGACGACAAAAGTCAGCATGTTTTGCTCAACATTGCGCTCACAGAATGAAAAATACGCCAGTGTGGCCAGCAGTTAAGAGAATCTGACGACAAAAGTCAACATGTTTTGCTCAACATTGCGCTCACAGAATGAAAAATACGCCAGTGTGGTCAGCAGTTAAGAGAATCTGACGACAAAAGTCAACATGTTTTGCTCAACATTGCGCTCACAGAATGAAAAGTACTCCAGTGTGGTCAGCAGTTAAGAGAATCTGACGACAAAAGTCAACATGTTTTGCTCAACATTGCGCTCACAGAATGAAAAGTACGCCAGTGTGGTCAGCAGCTTAAGAGAATCTGACGACAAAAGTCAACATGTTTTGCTCAACATTGCGCTCACAGAATGAAAAGTACGCCAGTGTAGCCAGCAGTTAAGAGAATCTGACAACAAAAATCAACATGCTTTGCTCAACATTCCGCTCACAGAATGAAAAGTACTCCAGTGTGGTCAGCAGTTAAGAGAATCTGACGACAAAAGTCAACATGTTTTTGCTCAACATTGCGCTCACAGAATGAAAAGTACTCCAGTGTGGTCAGCAGTTAAGAGAATCTGACGACAAAAGTCAACATGTTTTGCTCAACATTGCGCTCACAGAATGAAAAGTACGCCAGTGTTGTCAGCAGCTTAAGAGAATCTGACGACAACAGTCAACATGTTTTGCTCAACATTCCGCTCACAGAATGAAAAGTACTCCAGTGTGGCCAGCAGTTAAGAGAATCTGACGACAAAAGTCAACATGTTTTTGCTCAACATTGCGCTCACAGAATGAAAAGTACTCCAGTGTGGTCAGCAGTTAAGAGAATCTGACGACAAAAGTCAACATGTTTTGCTCAACATTGCGCTCACAGAATGAAAGTACGCCAGTGTTGTCAGCAGCTTAAGAGAATCTGACGACAACAGTCAACATGTTTTGCTCAACATCCCGCTCACAGAATGAAAAGTACTCCAGTGTGGCCAGCAGTTAAGAGAATCTGACGACAAAAGTCAACATGTTTTGCTCAACATTGCGCTCACAGAATGAAACGTACGCCAGTGTGGTCAGCAGTTAAGAGAATCTGACGACAAAAGTCACATGTTTTGCTCAACATTGCGCTCACAGAATGAAAAGTACGCCAGTGTGGTCAGCAGTTCAGAGAATCTGACGCCAAAAGTCAACGACTTTACCTTAGAGGTAGGAGCAAGAAGGTCGGGGGAGGAGGTGGGGGGGGGGGGGGGGGGGGGGGGGGGGGGGGGGGGTGGGGTAGGAGGGGGGGGGGCGTTGAAAGCTCATTAGCCTGTAGTCTTACGAAACAGCTCTCCATTTCAGGAAAGAAAAAGGTCTCGAATCTTAAAAACAATAACAGAGACAGCTGAAAATAGTTCTAGCTGAATGTGATCTAGAGAACGTCATACACCTAGGCAGCTTCATCAACAACACTGATGACCTCGACCTTGACCATGATTATGAAGTGTCATATTGGGAAGGCAACATTAGAGTTCGGTCAACTGAACAAATATGGAACAGCAAGAAATTCTCCCTTGAAATCAAACCGAAGTTGTATAACTCCAGTGTGATTTCCACACTATTATATGGCTGTGAAACCTGGCAACTGAAGACCACCCAGGAGAAGAAACTGGACGCTTTTGACACTAAGTGCCTACGTAAGATCTTGGGCATCAAATGGTCAGACTTTATGCCAAATGAAGAGGTCAAGGAGAAGTCCAAACAGCTCCACGTGTCAACCATCATCTGCAGACGGCGCCTCCACTGGCTGGGTCATGTCTTGAGAATAGCCTCATAAAAACCAGGCCATGAAATGGACCCCAGCAGCCCAGAGAAAAAGAGGACGATCCAGGATGAGCTGGCGACAGACAGTGGAGAGAGACCTCAGACTCGTTGACAGAGGAGGGAGTGACACTAGCAAACTGGCTGAGGACCGTGCACAGTGGAGCGCCTTGACTGCCTCATGCGTCGCAAGACGCGGGAGCATCTAAGTCTAAATCTAAGGAAGGATGTGATCACGGAAGACCAAGAGTCAACTTCTTAACAATCCTTTTTTTTTTCACGTAGAGCAGGTGTTCAGTGTGGGTACGTGAGTAGAACATCCGTCACGTTATAACTTGATCTACCACTGCAGGGAACCGTCACGACCGCGTGGACATTATTCCTAGCAGCAGAAAGGCATGTCAGGAGCCATGACCCTGACGTAACCTGGCCCCTTTAGAATAGAAGGAATACAGGGCCGATACAGTCGTATCAGATCTGGCCCTTATGCCTTCCATCCCTTTACAAAGGGTGATGTTAGAGCCAAAGGTCAAAGGTCACCACAGTTATAACGTGCTACTTTAAACGATAGACTTGCGTTCTAATGGGAACGGGGGTTGGGTGTGGAGGGGAGAGGGGCACAAAAGAAGGATTTTTTTTTCTCCTGATAGTTTTGCGTATTTTAAAGTTCTTGCAAAGTGGAGGTCACGCGCGCGTCACCAGCACGTGACAGCTGTTTGTGCTGAGAGTTCATCAGGTTGGTTACTGGACTACGATGACCTGCTGATGAGAAGCACTTTTACACAAACAAAAAAGCATCCTCAGGTCAGACAGGTCCTCCTACCTGTAGATAAAGAAAGGGTCTCCGACGAGCAAAGATGTGTACGAAGTGAAGAAAAAAAGATAGCAAAAGTGACAGATTTAATTTTGCACAGAATTTGAAAGATGGTAATGTAAAAAAAAAAAAATAAATAATAATAATAAAACATAGCTTGTTAAAACCACAAATTAGGACATATATTCATAAGAATAACCAAAACAAAACAAAACAAAAACCTGTAAGAAACCCGTAGTTCGTTCAGTATAAAGTTTGGAACTTCTGGCCCACACACACACACACACACACCACACACACACACACACACACTCTCTCTCTCTCTCAAACCCCTTCTCTCTCTCTCTCTCTCTCTCTCTCTCTCTCTCTCTCTCTCACACACACACACACACCACACACACACACACACACACACACACACACACACACACACACACACTATTAAGGGTGTTGAGTGTAGTCAAAAGACCCAGGGCTGCACCTCCCCGGGAGGCCGCTGGCTCTGTCCTCCCTGATGAACCCTTCACACCGTCCCCATAGCATCCCTGTCCACAGACCTAGCCGTATCACGTGCCACGCAACTCTTCACTTGGACAACCACTGCTGTTGG
>JADBJO010019533.1:0-33090 GCA_016801955.1 Conus betulinus | reverse complement strand
TGTGAGAGTATAAATCTCATTAAAGGGAGGAGGGGAGTGAGAATGAGTGAGAAGGGTGATTGATTTTGGGAGAAGACCAACAGAGACTATTCGATGGGACTTGTGCTATGTCAGTTCCTTTCGCAGTGATTCGTGCAAAGTGGGGAGTTGGGAGATGTTTGGAGAGGAGGTTATATTCCGAGTGAAGAGAGTTACGCCTTTTTGTGTGCCGACTTCTCCTTTACGAGTTTTCAAGGGGGCCAACGGCTTGGTGCGCATTCCGCAGCCGGAGCTTGTCGGGGGGGAGAGGTGAGAGAGGCCCGGAGGTCAGGAGGGAGAGGTGTGGGATTGGAGGGGGGTTTGTGTGATTGGGGCAGGAAGAGAAGCGAGAGTGAGGAATCTGGTGAGTAGTGTAGATACTGTGGAGCGAATTGTAAGGGAGGGTTGGCCATCCAGCAAATTCAAGAAGTATGCTCCAGTTGTGCGAAAAAAGGGGAAGGGATGATGCGAGATTCGAAGAGTAAAGACCCCCCTGGACGAGAAAATGATTCCTTTACTGAGAGGCAAGAAGAGGTCGTGGGAAGCTAGGACTCCTTCGGGAGCTTCAGGCTGCAGGAGAAGGGTGGTCAACGATTCTGCGAAGCGGTGTCATCGGGGTGAGAGCTGGGAGCGAGATCCATTCACGCTCGGAGGAAGAGAAATGACAGAAAAGGTTGGTCATACGGGTTGGAGATTCGGCTCTTACTACAGAGAGGCAGATCGCAGTTGCGGAGGGTATGTTGAGGACTCAGACATTGCGAAGATAGAGTTGTTTGTTGCCCCGACGCCACAGCAAGATGTAAGAACCACCCACACGGCGTTTCAAAGCCCCTCGCCTGCCTTGGTGAGGGAAGGGGGGTTGTTTTCAGGTGTTGGTAATAACAAAGTACTGTGGAGAGCAGAGGGGTTCGGGGGAGGATCGGAGGAAGAAGAGTTGTCCGCGTTCACAGAAATCTCGAAGTCAGATATTTGGGTGCATGGGTGGGGACAGGATGTTTCGGTCCAGCATAAGACCAGGTAAGAGCAAATTCCAAGCATGGCAACAACACAACTTAGAAATTTTATCAGGAGCATCGGCTTCTGATCTTGTCTTGAAGAACCGTTTTAAGTCTTTGATGGATAGTGGGAAGTTTCTGGGAAGAGGGCTGATAGATATTCTTTTAATAACCTTACATGGACATACTCCAGTGGAACATAAGGGGAGTTAAAGCAAATGGTCGGGACCTTGAGCTATTGTTGGCAGAGTATAGATCTTTTGATTAATTGCTCTTCAGGAAACCCTTTTTAACTGCAAGTAAACATGAGAGAATGAGATTACTGGTTTCTCCCTGCATACACAACGTCAGCTTCCTGCAGACTTTTTCAAGGAGAGGTGTTTTCGCTTTTATATTCATTAATTCGGTACTCTTATACGGATATTCCACTTCAGAGCGGATCTGGAGAGGCAGTGGCTGCTCGTATCTCGTTAAACAAGGCAAGTGCAGCTAGTTACGATTAGCTGGTTGTCTCGTCTGTCTCCAGCCATCTTTTAGATGATATATTCCCACAGAAAGAGATCGGTTGGATGGGTTTTATAATGGTCTCAACTTCCGCTCGCTCGCAGGTTTCTCCTCTTATTGGTTGACTTTGGAACGGTCATGTATGTAATTGCTCTACCAGCCACAGTGTTGGAGTAACTAAACTAGAATGGGTCCCCAAGGGAAGACGTCTTGAAGGATTTTATTATCGGATCATGCATCTCTGGGTCTTCTGAATTCAGAGCTCACCGACCCTGTTGTTTTCTCACTTCTGGTTCCTTGACTGCACTGGATTGGTCCAGTGTGACCTTCCATTATTTGCCGATCCTTAGAGGGGCAAGTTCATTGGGACCATTATGAGTGCACAAAGATGAGGTGGGACAGATATCGAGACTAAGCTGAAAAAGCGAGTGGGATGCACTTATCCGAAAAAATGTTTTATTATATTGTTACGATACGAACGCAATTGAACAAGATTGGCACAAAAGTGCCATCCGGAGGAAACATGGAAGCGCCGCTCTGCAGGAAGTTGGAAGGTCTTAGTATCAGCAACAGAGTTTTAGACGATAGAATGCCTATGTAATCTGTTGCAGAGAGTTCGCATGATCCTGTTTTGACGAGTTCACTAAGAGTGACGTGTATGCGATAGAGAGTGCTAACGAAGGCGTGGGGGTGGGTCCCAGCGGTCCGTATAGGAATGCCTAATGTAGGGTTAAGAACCGCCTGGGGATGAGATAAAGGGGATGCAAAACTGTTGGAAAGTGTAAGGAGGAGAGGAAAGATTGCTCAAAGACGTTTTGTGCTCAGGATTTCCTATGAGGTGGGGAAACAAAGGTTAAGCAACTCAGGCAATGTAGTGTGGTTCAGAAGGTGTCGGTTATGTTTTTTATAAAAACCAAGAAGAAAGAATCTTGGAGAGAAAAAAAAACATTTGTGTGCAAATCGTATCCTTTAAGGTCAGATTCAGAGGAAGGAGTCTGGCAAGTTATCGGTAAGATTAAGGGGATTAGAGGTCGGAGGTTAAATCGGCTTCTTAGACAGGTCATGCTATTAAAAGAGGATGGGCAAGTCCAAGCGTTGTCAATTATGTACAATTAAACGGATCAAGGGAGGGGCTACAACAAAAAGGTGATAACGATTGCTAGCTAACTATTGCTAGCAGTCACAAGTTCGCCAGCTGATCTTATTGCAAGGAGACGTCCAGGTGCTGGATTCATAAAGAATCATCGCGATTCAAAATCTTGTTCTTGGGGGGTCGTGCCATAGTATTTCTGAGGATATAACTGGGTCTTTTTTTAGCGATGGATGAGTGTTAAAGGACTCCCAGATGTTGAAAGGGACACCAACTGCAGCTCCTGGACCAGATGAGCAATTCATTATCAAGGTTTATTCAGACATTTGCCAGCTGAGGGTTGTATTAAAGGTGTTTGAGAAGTTCGACTTGTAATAAAAAATCCATGTTTTGGGTGGTTCCGGAGTATTTGCCCACAATCTTGTAGGTGAGTAGGGGCGGTTGTTTTTGGTTCCTGCGATTGCTGGAAACCAGAAAGGGTCATTGCGGGTCGGTGCCTAACAAACTATCATCTATAAAAAAAAAAAAACAAAAAAAAAAGCTCTTACTACAGTTGCTTATGTAAGCGGGACATGGATAGAAAGTGGTATAGGGGGGGTTCCGGGGATTGTTATTGGGTGCAGTGTTATGAATAGGTCCCGTGGGGCAATTTGTAGGGTGGTTGGTCCCGCAAGTGTTGGATTTCGGAACAACCTGCAGTAGAGTACTGAATACTACGGGTCACAGTGGTTCAGATGTACTCGTCCTTTTGATTTCAGGAATGGGGCGTTGATTAATGGAAGAACATGTAGGTTTCTATTCTTTTTGATTTAGAAAACGCGGCTACTGACACAACGATGGAGGTAATGGAAGTTCTTCAGGACTTTCTGACGCGCACACTTGATTTTCAAAGGAGGTAATTTACCAATGTTAGATTGCTAATTTTTTTTGTCTAACAGCGGCATTTCAGTGTTAGTAGACTTCATTCTTCACCTTCTCAGATCCTTTTGAGCAGGAGCGATGTAGAGAGAGTGGCATCTGGTCCCTCGTGGGTAGTCATCCTTCTCTCCGCTCCTGTTCACGAAAACCGATCTCAAAGGATTAATACATAATCGCTTCAGCTCACAGTAGTCTGGGATTGATAAGTCATTGTTGTTGTTTGATGATTTTTCTCTATCCTCTGCCAAGGCGAAGGGGAAAAACCTTGGCCGCAGTGAAGCGTCACTTCGTTTGTGTGTTTATTTTGTTCCCCGTGTTCAGCAGGTGGGTCACTGGGAAAATGGATTTAGCTTTTCAGCTACAAGGACAGAGTTGTATTCATTTCCATAGTGTAACAAGGATCTTCAGGTTCTTAGTCGAACGACAGCTATCTGTCTCCCCTCAATGGTCAGGTAATTAAAGTTTCAAACAATGTGAAATTTTGGGGGGTATTTTATGATAGTAGGCTTCTCTTTTTTGCCTCCGCTTAAGTACATTAAGGAAACTGTCTTGCCCAGCTCAGGTTTGTGAATGTGGGTTTAAAGGTTTTTTAGTCACACGTGATGGTCACACTGACAGTGGGGAGGAGTGCGGAGCAGGCGAAAAAAAATTTGTTCGCGATTTTTTGGATATCGGGCTTTGGAGGTGAAGACCAATAGCTAGATATCTAGGGTTGTTGATAGGGATGGACCCGCACGAAAGTTCTTATCCCTCAAAGCTTCGAGCTTTTGACTCCCAATTCATGCATCAAGGACTGCGAGATTGCGTGCGGATTGCCTGCGAGCATTTCTGCACTCATATCATCCAAAGAGAGTCTGTAAGTGGTTGAATCTGTGGCATGGAGAACCCTCGTCTTTGAGCTAAGGAGGAGATTGTTCGTTCTGTCCATGAACTATTCCATGATCTATGACGAAACTGAGGGCTAGTCCAGAAAACCCTGCCTATGATATTGTCAATGAACTCACAGCTTTTTAGAGCTCTCCAAATATGACTCTAAGGCGCAAAGGAGATTCCTTCCACTGTGTATTCGTATTTCTCTTGTTTCGCCACCAAGTTCGGCGCATCGCTGGCATCCGTGAAACGCTTGATACTTCTCGGTTAAGGATGAGCTGTCATTGCAGTTCGATAGACCTGGTTCTGATGCCCCCACTCTACTTACTCTCGGAAGGGGGGGTCGTGTGGAAGACGATTACCGTGCAATCACAGGGGTGGGGGGCCGAATTTATACGTATTTAACTTCAATTTCGAAAAGGATAGGCCAGGGGGGTGGGCTCGGGTGCTGTATGAGATTTCACAGTGTTAGCGCGGGGTTATCTCTTGAGCAATGTGAACTATTATAATAAGATTTTAGTTCAATGGGAACTATTAACGATGAACACAGACGATTTTTGTAAAGATGTATCTGAAAAGGGGGCAGAGGCTATGCACACGCGGCCCCGGGCGTGGCGCCATGTGTGTTGTGCATACCAGTTCTGCAAAAAGAGCCCTTACCGGTTGTTAAGAATTGCGCGGGAGAGGTTGTGGGTGATCCTGGTGGGGGGCATATTGGGTAATAAATACTGCTGAGCTGAAGGCTTTAAATCTGGCCTCTCAGTGCGCGGTGTCCAGCTCAGATTCAGAAACGCGATTTCCATTATTTATAAATACCCCATCCGATTACACTTTGTCGGCAACTGTCGGCCGTTTACTGTAATCGACAAGAGAAGTTTCACACAATGCCAGCAGTTTTTGGCGGAGAGAGTTCGGTGGGGGGTGAGATCTCATACTCAAGTTGTCTCTTTGGGAACGGGGAGTCTATAGTGTTTTCTGTTGGGTCCCCACAGCCACATGGAATGCTATGTTAATCTATGTATACTCTCTCCGTGGATAGCACAAGCAGCCAAACAAGCTATCTCTCGGTGCAAGTCTTTTCTAGGAGGCCTGAGGAATGTGCAGTTTGTTCCTCACTCAGAGCTATCTTCGTCATAAATCTAGCTTGTATTGTCGTGAAACTGTGGACAGAGCGGTGGATGGGTCTAGCCAAATTCATAACAAATTTTGTTTAAAAATTGGCCCAGATTTTAATCAAACCCTTTCCCATCGATACTTGTACGTAACCGTAAAGAGGAATCGGTTTTGTCACGGTTAACATTGGGCACAGCTATATAACGCACAGTTGGATACTCAGAAGGGAAGACCTCCATGGTGTGTTGGCATGTGACAGATTGTTCAGTGTTCATCATTTTTTTGAGATGAATGTGCTGATTGCTGATTTGTGTGTATCAGAGAGAAGTTCTTTTCCACAGTGATTTATTTAGTTTCTTTTTCGTGAGATTTCAGTGGATCTTATTTTTTCTTTTTTGAAAGAGGTAAACTATTTTATAAGTTATAGTGCTTTAATAATAGGTATATAGGTGTTGCTGGAGTTAAACAGACGACAATTGTGCTTTTGTCTTCTTCAAGCGATGTGTTAAATACTAGTGAGGGGGATATGTGTATTCTAGAGACTCAGCCCAGATATGATAGCTGAGGTCCGATTTGGCTCCTTTGTAGTCGTGGGACCCTTATAAGAGATAGAAACACTAAATAACTAACTTCGTATAGTATAAACAGTGTACTGGTAGCAAGTGTGTTGGATGTTATGTCTGGTGTGGGTAATAGAGAGATCATTCCTTCAAGGTGTGAGGTGCGTGTGTGTGGTGTGGGGTGGTGGGATGTTGTGTGTGTGTGTGTGTGTGTGTGTGTGGGTGTGTGTGTGTGTGTGGTGGGAGACGGAGGAGGGAGAGCGAGAAGAGAAAGATGATGAGTGATGATGATGATGGATGATGATGATTATGATGATGGAATGAGGATCATTAGTTGACAATTGGGGAAAGAGGGGAAGGAAGAAGAAAAATCCTTTAAAATAGCAAAATGGATAAGCACAAGAGTTGTTTTTCTTCTTGCTGTTAGTTTTTTGGGGTTTGTTTTTTGGTTTTTTTTTTTAGGTATACTACAGGCCATTCCTAGCATGCAGAACACTCACAAGACTCGCGAACAGGCAAAAAGGGGACAGCTGGAAGGGCAGTCCGGGCACTTAGGGAACCCTCGAGTTGCTCTCACACACACACACCGACCAGACACACACACACAGCAGGAACACAGCACACCACACACACACACACACGACACCACACACACACACAGCAGAGAAGGCACACAGGCACACCACAACACCACAACACACCAGCACCAGCACACAGCACACACACACACACAACACACAACACACACACAACACGCCACACACCGCAAACCGCGAACGGAACACGGACTGAATGGTCAGCCTTACAATATGTCATAATGCCCGGTTGAAATATCCGATAGGGAGATGATACTTAAAACGCATCAAAACTCTCATGGAACCAGACGATTATGGAAGAACGATGGTGATTGAATAGAATGAAGAAGCAAGAAAGAAGGAGGAAAAAGGATTTAGATTTTCTAAAGATGATAAGCAAACAAAATGGGGGACAAGCAAAATGAGTTTGACCAGAGCTCCCTAATCTTCGGATCGTGTGCCTCTAGGATGATTTATTTGCTCAAGAAGTTTTATTAGTGCTCACGAGCATCTACGGTAATAAAGGTTACAAGAAGTGAGGTAGAGGTACAAAGAGACGGCAGGAAGCATATAAAAAACTGCTCTTGAGGAGTTGCCACACGATGCATGGTAAAGGAATGGGAGGCTATAAGAACGCGGAATCTGTGCCTATGAAGAGAATTTCTGGAAAAGTGTCTGCGTCTAAATTGTTTTAAAGGAGGGAACCCCTATTACACAGAGAACAGGGTTTCTGTAGACCAAAGAAAAGTATCTCTCAATTCAGAACAGTTTTGCCAGAAAGAGCAAAAAGACAAACAAGATGCAACAGAATCTGTATTCAGGCACGGAGAACTCATCTCCTCTTCTTAAAAAGAAAAAGCCAAACATAATCAAAGTAAAGAATAGCTGGCAAAACTGTCCCGTCCACCGGAATTCACCAAAATTGGAAACAGGTATCAAAGCAAATTATGACACAACTTATACTGAAACTATGAAACAAAAAACGATCCACCAATCTCTCTTAAAAGAATATTGAATGTACTTCTCTTTTGGGAAAAAATCAGATGTTAAGGTCATCGTCGTTCAAATTTTTAGGATGGGACGGAGGCTCAGTGTTTAGAAGAAATGGACCATTGAAACCAGGAGGGAGGCAAGTTTTTTATAATACGCGAAAACATGAGGCAAAAGTAGAGAAAAATGAAAATTATATGATCTTGGCACAAGCTTGTCAATTTTTTTACTGCCGAAATTATTAGAGTTGCTATATTTTTTGATTGTCCCTTCGAAGCAATGTTGTTAAAATTGCTTCCATAGAAATTGACACTTTTACTTTTAATCTGTACAGTGATCAAAAGGTCAGCTCTTTCTGCCTTACAGTCTTTAAATTCAAAAATTCGTTGTAAGACAATTACAGAAATTAATTACGTGACACATCTCCTATCGATGAAAAGAATAAAGTGACGTTCTGTTGGGTGCCCTCACATTGTGGAATCTCAACAAATGAGAAGGTTGATCAAGCTGCACGGAGAGCAGCTCGAAATATTGAAGGCACGACTGCACTGATACATTCCGTTAGACCTATCAGAATGTTTATACCTTGATTAATAAAGCATCTCTTAACAGTTTTCAAAAAGGTTATTGAAAGACACAGATAGTCAATGTTATCACACTGTATACGACCAAATCCTGACATTCACCCAAGGGGAAAATTCTTAATATGTAAGTCACCTATTACTAGATTGTCCAAGAGCGCAAGAATACAGTGCACAAGGCTGGCACTCACTATTTCACACTGATATGAAGTTCGACACCACTGACATTACCTATAAGTGTTAAATAATTATGCTTTTCTTAGGTTCATTATGCCCACAGCTTATTTAAGCGAGAAGCGTGAGTAGGAATTCAACTTTATACACTTTCATATAACTCCTTCATACAAAAAAAGAAATTTACAACACACAACACACACCGCGCCACACACATCACACATCACACCACACACACACTCACACACAGGGCACACATGCGTCGCACAACACACCCAACACTCACTCACTCCACACACTACACACACACACACACCACCACACCCACACACACACACACACACACACTCTTCGCACATCACACCACACACATCCGACACACAGGCGCCACACCTACACACACTCTCTCTCTCTCTCTCTCTCTCTCCCCACTCCCCTGCACACAACACACACTGACACGCACACCCACACGCCACCACCTACACGCACACAGAAGTAACACCACACACCGGCGTACGGCTACACACACAGGGACACACTCGCGCCGCGCTCGGTCCTCAACGTTTGCTAAACTGTAAGGCACAGACGTTACCTAGCTGGGAAGACCATCAACACCACGACACAGACGCGATCACCCGCACGACACACACACCACACGTTACAAGACCTTTAACACTGACGAGCACTCACACACACCACACACACACACCCACACCTCACACACTCACACATCCACACCACACACACGGACACACAGCAACACCACACAACACAACAGCACACACACACACACACACACACCTGTGTCCAGAGTTTAAGAGTCACCAATACTCGGGTTAGTCCTCATTGAACCCTCGTACAGGTTCAAAAGTGCTCTCACCCCGAGTCTGCAACGACGTTACGAAGGAACTTGAGAACAACAACAACAACACACAACAAAAACTTACAACTCCCCATGGAATTCCGTCAGCAATGAAACCTGAACAGACTTGAGAAATATAGGCAACTTCCACTAACTTCCGTCCATTTCTCCAACTTGTCTACACTCCTAAAACAGACTCCGCACCAACATTGCGTGACTTCACATTGTAGAATCATGTTGTGTCTTCTTTTTCCGAAATCCATAAATATACATAAAAGGGGGTAATCCATTTCGGAGTGTTCAGTCTAGAGCTCGGACTCTAGAGCACGAAGGCAGTGCGCTAGACAATGACATGATGGCAAATTTAACCGCAGATGTATACTGCTGTATCAATAATTTTTTTGCCTCAGCGGACCTCACCACACATCATAAATGTCGCACTGTCATTTTATTACAACAAGGCGATGTGGTAACGCAAAGCGGTCATGCTTTTGTCCTTATCGTCTCCAGTAATCTTGCGAGTCTGTTTACATAAATCATTTCACTGGTTGCTCCCTATCCATACCGCGCACCGGAAGGTGAGGAAGGAAGTAGCTGCGTATACTAGTACTCCAACAGCAGCTATGGTCTAGCAGGGAGCTGATCAATACTCCCAAACATAGCCACAGGCGCTGACCCATGATCGGAGAGTGATATCCTCTGGCTTTCATCTTTGGTTCTGCATTTCTTAACAGATTTCGTTCTTCTTTATTGTTAGGGCACAATATATAATCAAAACCTGATGTCCATTCACACTACATACCTTTATCTGGTTAAATACTACTAGTTGTGACATCATCCTCGCCCTGTGTCCGTCGCGTCTTTGTCTGGCGTAACTTGCCGTCTCATAGACACATTACCCACGTCTTCCTCTCAGTTACAGTCCTCTTGTGGCTTGTAAATAACTAAAGGAGCGTGGATCATTGAGACCGTTCTGTCCTCGCCTGGAGATTCAGTTGGGCGCTGGAATGGCGTCAGCATATATTGGCAAGGGACACTTTCCCATGGGGCACAAGGTGTAAAACAAATGTTCACCAGGCTTACACCTAACCTGTTTTCCTCGTATGAGCCGTTACAGCGGTAGAAAACTAACATCTGCTGATAACTGAGGGCCCAGCCGTGAGATGTAGGACGTCGCCATTCCGCCTATGGGAAGCTACACGTAGTGCTTTGCAGTGATCACAAGTCCGAAGTTTGCCCTTGTACACTAGTGCGGGTTGCTCAATACCCAAAAATCTTTGCTCTTTCTGTTTTGTACTGTAACCATACAAGTTAAGCATAGGGATGCCTGCTAGTTCTTATGTATTCTATTATCATTATTATTCTATCTATTATCTATTATTATTAGTCTGCCACCAGGTTGACTTGGCACACACATGGAATATGAAGCTGTGCTTCCATTAAGAGAAGGTGGAGGAGATAAGCTCGTTGCCCCTAGATGTCATAAGCTAACGACAAGAAGAAAGAAAAAACACCACAAAAAACAAGAACCAAAAATAGAAAAGAAAAAAACAAAAAAACAGATTCAAAAAAAAATCCTCATGAAGGTATTATCATCTCTAAGATTTTTTTTATACAAGATTGCCTGTCACTTGTAGCTTTTCTTGTTCCCGTCATCCACTTACTAAGATATAAGGCTCCACAGACTTTATCAAAGATTCAGTAATTTCGGTTATACATCTGGCAGTCTGGGCACACCCGAATGCCAGGAAAGTAATATTAAGAGGCACTGAGATTATCAACTTGCACAGTTAAAATTGGTCAATCAATACTTGAAATCAACTTCATGGTATAAGAAATATCATCCTCCCCCATGCATTGGTCCATTAGATACAATAGAAATGTGTGCTAATGTGTAAGTGAGAGTTTGAAGTGCTGAAAATATATCACTCGCCATCTATTGTCTCGGATTCTAAGCCTTTCGGGTGGAAAACTGAAATGCCTCTCTTGTCCGTTTGAGCAACTACGTTTTGACTAATCGTGAAATAACATAGGTGACTGAGCAGTCAGCTTCAGTCGGCAGATCGATCGCACATTCCTGCACATTCCTGTTCCTCATTTCAGCTTGACATGTCAAAAGCGACCACTGTTTTTTTCTGACTCAATGTACCAGCACAGCTTCGTTCACAGAAACAAGGCGTGTTCTCTGTCTGCCCAAGCGGTGTTCAGTAACCAAGCATCTCATGTACCTCATCACCATAGAGTGGCAAGATCTACTCCCTTCATTGTTCCTTCTCAGGCAAGCATTCAGAAAATGCCAGTTCTGATGTGTGTTATTCAGTGTTAGCAGCTGTGCTCAGATTCCCTGCTGGTTTTCATGTGTGTTTTAGTTGTGAATTAGTATGTCGACGGAAAAAACAAAGGTCGCTTTGCAAGCTTTTTAAAGAGAAGGTGTTAGGTGGCTGAGCCAGGTGGAAATGGCAGAGGGAAGACGCAAGGACATGAAAAGAGAAAAAATAAGAGATTAGAGATCCAAAGAGTGTTGCTATTACAATAAAATAAACCTAATTTTTTTTTTGATAAGACTCTTTTCTCTGTTGTGTGTGGGGGGTTTGTGTTTTTTTTTTTTTTTTTTTTTTTTTTTTGTTGGTTTTAGTTTTCCTTGTTTTCATTTCAGGGAAAAAAAAAAACTCCTTCTCCAGGTTGTTGGGTTTAGGGGGCGAGGGGCTAGCCGGGGACATTTTTGCTCTTTGGGGTTTCTGTCTCTTCTTTTTTTTTTTTTTATGCTCGATCGTTGTTGAAAGAAGGGGACCCAACCACCACCACCACACCACACACAACACAACAAGACAACACAACACACAACACCAACGGCACGCCACGAGAACAGCACACACACACAGTCGATTTGCGGGGTTTTCGTGTTTATGTCGAGGGAGGAGACGGGGTCATGGGAATTCTAAAAAAAAAAAAAAAAAAAAGAACAAAAGTGTGAGGAGTGTGGGGCTATAGCTGGAGGTTGAAAAAAACAACTGGGGAGGAAGAGGAAGGAGAGGCAGTGACGACAGACCCGTGAAGTGGTAGGCCATGTGGGAGACCATGATGGAACTGTGTTAGACTAGAAACACGCCCGGGGGTTTATTTGCTGTAGCCCTGTCGGGCCTTTTTTGCAAAAAACCAAAGTCAAAAGAAAAAGGTATTTGTGTCGAGATCCACGGGGAGGGCCTGTTTAAAACGTGGGACGCCCCATTGATGATAGGTCCAGGAAGAAACAATGCCCGACGAAGAGGCCAAAGGTAGAAAAGAAATCCTTTACAACATAAAGGATAAGTAAAGGACACAAGGTTTAGTTAGCTAAATCAGGGGAAGGGGGGGGGGGGAATAAATCTCTTGTGTGTAATCCGGGAGCGGTAGTGTAGTCCCAACGATACACGATCAGAAATCTGATTAGGGGTTGTGGGGGAAAACCCCTTTACTACCACTTTTAAAATTTACTGGACGGGGGACGGGGACCCACCCAGTTTTTACCGACATGTACACAATTAGGAAAAGAGGAAGGAAAAAAAACTAAATTGAAAAAGGAGACGGATGGACGGAAATAAATATCAAGGGAAAAAACTGAACAAAAATAACAACCAATTGGTTACAACAGTGTTACTCCTATTGCTACAAAAAAAATCTTTTCTCTCTGAGATATACAGAAATCAGAATCCACATGAGGGTTTCCAAGCAAGGTGGGGAAAGAGGCTGTACACCGAAAACAGAGTTTCGTGAAACCAACGTTGCCAGGATGATTTTCCTGGAGGGTACGTTGGAAATCGTTATTTAGAAAACTACCCCACCAACACGCGAAGACCCTAGTGAAAAGGACAACTTCCAAGGGTTTCTTCCTGTCATTAAATACAATGTAGATAGGTTCTAGAAAAAGAAAATTTCACACATTGGAAAAAAGAGTGACAAAAAACTATGGCTTTCGTTGCATATTTAAGCAGTAGTTATACCTACACCAAAAGGGGGGGGGGGGGACTTATTTCAACATGTGGGCCGGTTCAAGGTTTTTTATGTTTTCGGGTTTTTAGCACTGGGCGACAGCATAGAATGAGCTGGTCTATCATTTTTTTTTGTGCAATTGCAGGGGGCCACCCACCAGTCAGAAGTTGAAAGGTTGCATCGGCTGATGATTCAACACACGTGGTGTTGGGGTTTTCGTTACAATGTCTAGTTAAAACCAAGGTCTTAATTCAAAAAACTTGCATTTTATTTATGTCTTTTTGCGTTGGGAAAGAAAAAACAAATGGGAAGATGCTTTTGTTTGCTACTTAGGAACAAAAACGACTGGGATTTGCGTTGTGAGTATCGATATCGGGGAAAAGAACAACTGAGCAGGAAGATCATCCCAGGCAGCTTGGAATGTTTGCACCAGCCAAACAGGGAAGCTTTGAAAAGGTGAAAGGAGGCAGGAGGCGTCTGTGAACAGGCGAAGGCTGGTGAGTTGCAGTACGGACCGCATAGAGGGCTGCTAGGGATTTGTTTTGTCGCCTTAGGAATTTTCTTTCCAAAAATTCTGAATGGTTGTTTGACATAGATAGATAGATAGATTAGTAGATAGGTAGACAGTGATGGAACACAGGGAAGTATTTGGGTGAGTAGCCAGACAGAAGTTCGAGAGGAGAAGAAGAGAGGAGGAGAGTGGAGGCGAGAAGGTATAGGGATATAGGATATAGAGAAGTTAAGAGAAAGGAATAGAAGGATGGAAGAACAGGAAATAAAGGAGGAGAGAGAGAGACAGAGAGGATATCTGGGCGAGAGGAAGATGAGAGTGGGGTAGAGGGCAGCAAGGAACGGAGCGAGAGAGGACGGGCGAAGCGCCGGGGTGAGGGAGAGTGGAGAGCGAGAAGATAGAAGAGGAAGCGAGGCGAGCGATCAAAAGCAAATGGGATGCGTGCATGCGAAAGAAAAAAAAGATCAATACAGCGACGAAGAGAAGAGGCAGCATTAAGGTAGAATGAACAGATACATAGAATGAATAACATAATTGTAGATTGATTAAAACAAAGTAAAAAAACCTATCTATCAATTAACAACCAGCTGGGAGCCTTCACTTTCCCTCGTTTCCCCATTTGGTTCGCCTGTCTTTTTTAAAACTGGGGCTTGTTGGGTCCAGTTTCAGGGCTTTAGTGGGCCGGAGCTGTGGTTTTGTTTCTTCCATGGGCCACATGCTGAGGGTAGGATGTCAGGGAGGGGAGGTGGCGGGGGACTGGGGTTCGTGTTTCTTTCCCCTGCACTTTCTCTACTGGTGCCCTTCGGCCCTTTAAATTGGGAGGCCAGGTAAACTGCCCAATGCCAGACATGCCACCTGGGTGGACTTTAGCCTTACCTGGGACCAGGGAAAATGACGGGATACCAACGGGAACCTGAAAACCTGGGGGGCGTCGTAGGGCCGTTTTAACCTGGAGGCCAGGGGGAAAAAACGCCAATGCCGCGGGACCTGGCACCTGGGTGCACATTGCGCCTACCTAGAGGGCCCGGAAAAACACTGCCAAAAGTTTGGCCCGGCGGACCTGGCCACCTGGTGCCCTTCCCGCCTTTACCCTGGAAAGCCAGGGGGAAAACTTGCCAATGCCGCGACCTGACACCCCCTGGTTTGGGGCTTTTCGCCTTTATCTGAAAAAAGCCCAGGAAAATGCCAATTGCCAACGAACCTGCCCCCTGGGTTTCTTCAGCTCTTAACCCTGGAGGCCAGGGAAAACTGCCGTTTACCACGGGGGGGGGGACCGCCCTAATGTCCTTCTTTTCCCTTCCCCCCCTCCAGTTACTTCCTCCGCCTTCATGCTCCTGTCCTCTGCCTTACCCACAATGTGGTTCACAACCTGTTCCGCTTTTGCTCCCCCCTTGCTTTTGCTTCTGCGGGTTTGGCCTCGTAACTTAGTGAGGGCGTAGGCAGTCTGAGGACTTCCTCTGTGCTGAAACCTTTAAGAGGAGAGGAGAGGACGGAGCAAGGAGGAGGGAACCCCCCAGAGGAGGGAGTTCAAGGTTTTTATTTTTTGGAGGGAGGGGAAAGGAGTGCACGAGAGGAGAGGAATGAGGAGGAGAAGAGACCAGAACAGGACAAGGGGGGGGGGGGGGGGAAACAGACAGAGGGGACAGGGAGAAGGGGACAGGGGAACAGGGGGGGGGGACAAAAAACCAGGGACAGGAAGGAACAGGGGACCAGCGGGGGGGGGAACCAGGGAAGAGAGAGAAAAAAAGAAGAAAGAAAAGAAGAAAGAAGAAGAAAAGAAGAAGGGGGGACGAAAGAGGAAGAATAAAACTGGTCTACCTGGATGTGTTTGCCGGAGTACCAACCGGCGTATTACAAAGTTGGGGTAACGGACATTGGTCCATCTTCTAATTTTCACAGGCTTTTTCAGGCTAACTATTTGCGTTCATAGTTCGTCGGGTCTTGGGTCTTTATCCGACAGTGTTGGTTCGTCGTTTAGTGTCCCCCCCCGTTGTCGTCGTCGTCATCGTTTTCATTCATCGTCATTTTCATCTTCCGTCATCGATTTTTCATCCATAACTCGGTCGTTCGGGTTTCATTCGGGCCGTGCTTGTCATCGGGTCGGTTCAATTCCACCAATTTGTCCATTCGTCGTTCAAAAAACGTTGGCCTAAAGGTCTTCCTGCGCCTGATTGCCTGTTTGTTAGTAAAAGAAAACTACTGTTTTGCCCATTGAGGGATGCATAAACAAAGTCGAACTAAGAGGAAAGAGAAAACGAGAAACCCGAGGGGAGACAAATCGTGTATAATGTTCGTCGGCCTTGTTGGCCACTTCATTTACTTCCCTTCCCCATTTTCCCTTTCCCTGAAAAACAGGCCATACTTGGGGTAGTAAAATTGTTTCCCACCCAAGATCGAGTTTGGTGTAACTTTCCTCGCCAGCAAGAATCTATTTCTTCAATTGTAATCTTGCTATCGTTGTCATCTTCTCTTCGTTGTATTTGTTTCAGAAATTAGTACGGGGTGGGAAGGGGTAGTATCGGGATACTTTAGGGGGGGTGGGGTGGGGGGGGGGGGGGGGGGGGGGGGGGGGGGGGGGGGGGGGGGGGGGGGTGGGGGGTGGGGGGGGGGGGGGGGGGGGGGGGGGGAGGTGTGGAAGAGGGGTAGGGATTATTGTTCTTGGAGGCCCCTCACGTATCTTATTTCCTCACACACAAACACACCACACGCACGCACTGCACTCGCGCGCACGCGGCGGCAACCGGAACGCATGCACGAAACACAGCAACGCACCACGCACACACACACCCCACACAACACACCCACACCCAACACTCATACACACCCCACACAAAACCACCCCCCAACCCCACACACACCACCACCACACCAAAAACCCCATACAACAACACACACCGTTTGCACTCCACACCACAACCACATTACCCCACACAACACACCCACACCCACCCCACACAACCAAACCCACACAAAGCACCACACACCGCCAAAACGCACGCACACGCACACCACACCCACAACACACACACACCACCACACACACCAACCGGTGGGCCCACATCTCTCTCCCACCAACCAACCCACACCCAACAACCCACACACACACCACAACGCCGCCGGCGCCGCGCGCGGGGGCTGCGCGCAACGCAGCACAGGGGGCAATAATAATCATAGTAAAAAACAACATTGAGTAATCGGGAAAAGGTTTCCCAGGGGGAGCCCAAATGGTTCAAAATTTCTGTGGAAAAAACCGAAAAAAAAAATTAACCATTGGAAACACAAAGGATTTTCAGGACCACACATTTGGGGGAAAAAAAAAAAATTAAATAAAAAAGGGGGGGGGGGGACATGGAAAAAAAAAAAAAAGGGAAATCGGTTCTTCCTGAAATATTTCCCATAAAACCCATTAGGGAAAAATAATGCGTTTTCTTTCAAAAAAAATTTGGCAAAAACAACAAAAGGCCTTGAGGCATTTGCAATTTTTTTCCCCCCAAAAAAAAAAAAAAAAAAGCATGGGGAGGGGGCCTGGGGCAGGAAAGGCAAAAAGATATTTACAGAGAAAAAAAAAATTGGAGGGATAAGGGGATTTTTTAAAGGGAAAAAAACAAACCGCATGAAAAAAAAGGCCCCAAAATGAAATAGGGTCACCTATTACAAAAAAACACTCCCATTTTCAAAAGGGAACGTACAACGGATTGCACTTCTCTATATTCGGTTGTCGAAAAGGAAAAAAAAGTCAGGTGGGGGAAAACCCCAGATGCGGTTTCCCAATGGAAAAATTGATAAAAAGCATTTGCCAGTTTAATTTCACAAAAAGGTTTCTAACACCGTTTTTTCCCCGAAAACTGTTGGTCGGAAGGGCTTCAAAACCGTTTCTTTGGTGGGGAAAAAAAGATCCCCCCAAATTGTAAAAACCCCTGTATTCCCATAAACGGGATGGCACCGTTCAAAATCAGGGGACCAAAAATAAAAACTACAGGGGGCCAACAACAATTTGTCTCACAACTTCCAACATGTGGGAACAAAAACTTATGGAAAAGTGGAATTTATTATAAGGGGGGACTCCTTGAAAAAAACATTTTTTCATTGTGAAAAAAACAATGGTGGTTAATACCAATACAAGAGGGGGGCGGGCTTTAGAGGAAAGGATAAGATCTTACAGGTTTGGGACATCTTGGTAAAAATACCAAACGGCAGGGTGAAAAAATAATCCAGTTTGCCAAACGTTAGAAAAAAAAAAAAAAATGTGGTTGGGCCCACGGTTTGTTGACATTAGGAAAAAAAGGGGCCACTAGGACAAGTTCTGGCATTTCAAAAAAACTTCTGAAAAAACACAAAAATTGAAACCAAAAAAGTTAATGGTCTTCGGGGGTGTTACTACAAATTAATTAAAAAAAAAAAAAAACCGTTTACAGGTGAATTCGAAAAAACAAATTTACAGGCGGAAAAGGTGAGGGAAAAATGTATATTTCTTTTTTTAATGGAATATAGTGACATATTTCAGATGGGAAAATCCCCGCAAGGAGCTGTGATTAAGCTTTTAATATCCTTGTTTAAAAAAATATTTGTGATCCATTGATCTTTCGTTAAAATCATTATGAAAAACAAATTGTTGGGAAAAAAAACTAGTTGGGCAATATGCGGAATGATATTTTGGGGGCATTTTTTATTGGGATGGAAAAAAGTTACTTTTAAAAAATTCAAATAGATGGATTGTGCCTTGAATATAAAAAAAGTCGTAAAAATTTTTAGGAGTAAATTTAACTTCTAAATTGAGCTGGAATTATCACATACAAAACTATTCTAACAAAAGCTAAGAAAACTTTAAATTTCTTGAAAAATGGTGAGTCAACAGTCATGGGGTAAAGACAGTAAAGTATTAAAACACATTTAGCTACTGCGCTTGTACGATCAAAAATTATCCTATGCCCAGGAGACATTTTTTTTTCAGCCCCAAATGTTTAATTAAAAAGTTGCAGAGTATCGATAGTAAAGCTTACAAGATAGCTCTTGGTGTCCCGGTTCATACATCAAACTTTAAGAACTTATATGGAGATCGGAATATTGCCTTTTGAAGAAAATATGAAACTTGCATGTGCAAAATATATTTTAAGAAAGTCATACACTACAAAACTTCTTAATACCAGTGAAACTGAATTAAAATCAGAAATAAATTTCCTAAACGGGCACAAAAAAATTGATTCTCTAAAATCGATAGCCTCATACATATCTGACTTATTTACAAAAAGCAGGCACTGCACCTCAAAACGTAGCTCCTCGGGTGTCTTTTAGCACTATCCCGGAATGGGAACTTAGTAGAGCAAAAATTATGACATAGACTATACAAGTTTAAGAAAAAGTGATGGACCCTTGCTGCCAACGTATGTTAAGTCACATATAAATGAAACTTATATAAATCACCTTAAAAAAATCTATACAGATGGTTCTGTACTAGACAATCATTTGTCTGGTTTCAGCATTCATAATTCCATCCTTAAAAAAATAGAGAAAGGTTACCACCTTGGTAAGAATATTTCCATATTTACTGCGGAAACTTGTTGCCATTATTATGGCATTAAACTTTCTTCTGATTTTCGATTTCCTGTATTTCAAATACTACTTTGTGTTGATTCAAAAAATCAGTCCTACAAGCTCTAAAATTTTCGAATTACAAGTGTGAGAGAGCAGAACTCATATCCGAAATGTACCACACTTAATTCATTTTTTTGCATTTACGTGGTTCTTATGTCGATTTTGTGTTGGGTTCCATCTCACTGTGGATTATCTGCGAATGAAAGGGTAGACAAATTAGCCAAAAAGGCTGCTATCACTGAAACTGATTTAACAAAGATATGCATTCCTTTATCCTTACATGAGAGTTATAGTCCTATTTCAAATCGAAGGGAAAAAGGCACCCAAAAACAAAAAGGGATATTATTTAACAAGATATCAGCAAATAAAACAGGTATGAAGAATCTCTACCAAGAGAGGATTTTTTAAAGTTTGATTTTTAGATTGAGGCTTAATGCCTTTTTAAACCAAATTCTGTAAAATCATGTGGGACGTGTAAATCTACTCCAGCGAATCAAATTTTTTCTATCTTAAATTTGTTGACCGATATACTAAAAAAAGAATGCTATGATTTAGAATTGAAAAACCCTATTTACGTTGTTTTCGGTGTTGAACACTGAATACCGTCGATTGTCATAGTCTTTGAAGACGTCATCTCTGACGAATCGAACATTTTTGAAGTTGTTCAAGGAAAATACTGATCAAGAGCCAGTTTTTGGGACATTTACTTTAACGTATAGTTTATTTTCTTAAATCTTGGTGTTTAGTTGCTTTATTTGAGATGTTTCTTTTTAAAAGTTTTGGATCCGTGTGGTTTTTCCTGGTGTTTTTTGTTCTTTTTCTTTTTTTTTTTTTAATTTTTAAATCGAGGCCTAATCGCTTATACATACCTAACCAAAATCAACCCCATGTTTTGCAACACCACACCTTTCGTTTGCGCACACACACATACAATTACCGTCCTAAAATTCAACTGTTAGGTGCATAGACCACACACACAAACACGAACTGCACACACACACAACCATCACACCACAACACACCCACACACCACACACACACACACAACACCCACACACACACACATCCCACACACATACACTTAACCATTACTGTTCTTAAAGATGCCACTGGTAGTGTAGTATACTGTTAAATGTTTAAAGACAAACCGGAAAACGAAACCACACAAACCACAACACACACACACACACACACACAAAAACAACCTAACACTTCAACACCACCCACACTTCCCACGACATGCACTCCAAGTCTGAAACGACACCAGGAGGAAACCCCACACCACAAACCACACCAAGACAGTGGCAACAACACAGGGGAGCCGGTGATAAGCTCTGTCGGTGACAGGCTGTGTCTTCCTGGGGATCCTGGAACCAGGAATTATGCACCACACACGTTGGAGGGTATCTCGCGACAGCTGCTGAAGCCGGTCGTTCCCTTAATTTGATCCGCTCCGAGCAGTTTGCTTGAAAACTATTACAGCACGCACATGGAAGTTGGAAAAGGTCTATAGCTTGTCGCTGAAGCCCGAGTCATTGGACACATAGCTGATTTTAGGATGGCTGCAGTGCGGGCAAATCTCCAAAAATGCCTTCGCGCCTATTATGAGTCGTATATGAAGTCGTGTAAGTACTAAGGAGCACAGTGCACTTGAGTGCGTATATGAAGGCGTGTAAGCACTAATGAACAAAGTCGTACAGGACACACACACACCACACATTACAACCACAACACACATTCTTTTCCACACATTACATTATTATAAATGACATGTATATAGGGCATTTAATGTAAGATAAGCACTCTGGGAGTTTCAATAATATATATATATATATATATATAGCTATATATAACAGAGATATATACCACTATTGAACCGCAGGCTGACCACGTGTCAACTTTTCCATTCTTTTATTCTCCCTTGCATCCTTCATGGGATCCCCCAAGCCATAGGCTCAAAGATGTCCCCCTTACATTTTTCAATATACTGTTTGCACAATGCTTGTTAGTTTTTCATCAAACTGTTGTCCTCTCCACAACCTTCGTTTTGGTTCCGTTTAACTACCCGTCGCTGGCTCATTTGTTGGTGCTGGTGGTCTTTTTTTGACCCTGGTGGTGAGAATACCACAGAATTATGGACTGTGGGGTGTCTGCTATTTGACACCAAGCCCAGACATAAATCAACCTGGTTTCTCTGAATGAGTTCGATCCAGTGGGACGAAAGACATAAAAGAGGCATACACATAGAATCGCTATTTAAAGCGATCAATATGATGATTTCCTACAGGCATTATTGAAGGTTTCTCGTAATTATAATATACATTTATTTCCCCCTATTTTCTTCATCTTTCTTCGTTCCGTTGTTTTTTTTTAAATTCAAATCTTTGGGGGAGTCATGACTTAATGACTGACGAATGTTAGCCCACTTGCTTTTCTCCCAACTATCCTGCTCAACTGTTCAGCTTATATATAATATAATATATATATAAAATAAAAAGCTCTGTTTGTCCGTCTGTTTCGAGGGATCTAACACCGTCACAGTTTTAGACCTAGCGCCAACCAAATGTGGTATCGGTATCAGACTGTGTTCTAACAAACAGCAAGTCAAAGTTGGGTCGTCCACTCGTGTCGCCACAGACGCAAAACTGGACAGCGGAACACACACTACAGACGACCTACGCCGGGCGAGACCATGAATATCGAGCGCCTATTTTTCTACAGTCATGTGTGTGTGTGTGTATCCGACTAATATATATATATATAATATAATATATATATATATGGATAGAGAGAGATACACGACAGAAAGACACATACGATCTTGGCCTTAGAAGAAAGGGGATGGTAATACACTGAAGCCGAAAAGGAGACTTTTCCTACTGTCGCCGTCTATGAGGGTGGCTTGGGCCTAATGGAAAACGAGTCTGTTTGGGAGTAAACATCTGACATCACTGTTAACCGATAGAGATGTGCTGTATTATGAGAAATGGTACGATCGAAAAAACCTGGTGTGAATAGCTACACGACGGGAACGATTTGTGAATGCAGCACGCATCATTTTTGTATTTTGCAGGCATCTTCATTTTAGTTTAGTTTTGTAATTTTAATTTACTTATGATATAAAAACAAAAACAAACAAAAAAGAAAAACAGGTTTCAAGCCAAGCTCCCCACCAGAACAAAAAATGTAACTTCGATAAGGGACGTTGTCGGGTTTGCTGGGAACAGCTGAAATCGAGTCTATTTGAAAAATGGACCAGTATAAGGTAATCTTTCAAGAAAAAACTTTTAAAGCTAGTTCTCTTGTGGAACTGCTAGGCGATTCGGTGGGCGTGAACAGCAGCATTCCTTTGGAGTGATGGTTTTCTTGTGGGAGCAAGCGAGTTACCCTACTTGTTTTTTACTGGTCTGGTAACCTTCTCTCCTCTCCTCCTCACCAAGTCCGTCATCTCTCTCTCTCCTCCTCTCTGTCTCTCTCTCTCGTCCCTCTCTTTTACTCTCAGCTCCTGAAATCGATGATTGGAAGGGAGAGAAGGAAGCTATGTCAGGATTTTAAAGGTGCGGGTGTGGGGGGTTTTGGGACTTATTTTTTATTCCCATGCAAGGGAGTGTTTCTTTTGTTCTGTCAAAAACCTTTTTCGTCCCGAAGGGTAATGCCCGCAACTTTAAAAAAAAGATCGTCAAAAACCATTTCCGAGGTTTTTGTCTTTTGCGTCGACTAAAATTCAATTTCAATTCTTCCTGTCTGTTTTTCTTTTTTTTCTCTCTATCTCCCCATCATCTTTCTGACAAAAAAACGAACGTCAGGACTGTAGTTTTTTGATCTTAAAAATTGATTTTAACCTTTAAAAGGCGCGATAACAATTCATGTGGACACGACAATGAGGCGTCCTAATTGGAAGTTTGTAACAGCTTGTTTGGTATTTTTTCATTAAAAGTAATGTATTTGAATCATAAAGAGCGTCCGCAGCGTGAAAATTCCCCCCTCCCCAACCCCCCCCCCTCTGTTTGAGCGACCCCCCCATCTATCCCCATTGCACACTCACACCGGCCCACGCACCCCAAACACACCACACACGACACAACATCAACACACATTAAAGTTGTGTGGGTGTGTTTTGTTGGTGTGTGTGTTTGTCGTGTGGTGTGTGTGTTGCGTGGGCTTTACTCGTGCGGGTGGCGTAATGGCTGTGTTCGTTTGCTGTGTAGGTTGGGTTGCGCGGACGCGCCGCCAGCAACGAAAATCCCCCCTAATCATGGCATGTCATTTCTGTCCCTTTGGTCAACGACATTCTGTCTGTTTTCCTTGTTATGTTTTTTTTTTTTCCATTAGAGAGAACAAAACACAACAAACAAACAAAGTGACAGACAACAGAGAAAACGACGAACCGACGGATACGAAGGATGAACAACACAACAAACCAACCAAATTTCTACCCTTTGTCACCCATGTGTTCTCCTCGCTTTTCTCCGCACCCCGAAATTGATTGGCTTGGGCAGTTAGTGTTGTGTCAGGGCGAATGGGCAACACTTCCCTATTCCGAAGGTTTTGAGGAAAAAATGTTAGTCCTAATCGGGAACCCCAATGGCCCGGAACAAAACGGTTTGCAAAACAGATTCGTGGGAGGCTGCTTCTCGTTGTCAGGGTTTTGGAAAGGGGGGGGGGGGGGGGGGAACAGGGGCCGAAGAGAAGGTGCAAGGCCAAAATCGTGGGAAGTCCTTGACAAACTTGGGTCCCTGTTTTAGTTTTTTCCCCCTCTGGATTCGGGTATAAACAACAAAACCAGCTGGGGTAATCGCAAACAACCGACCCTGGTGACCTAATGTTGAAAACCCCAATTAATCTACCTCATTAGATGCTGTGTCCCTTCCAATACGAAGTGATTTTCGTTATGTTTCCCCTATGCCTAACCTTGGGGGGGGTTAAAAAAAAAAGTGAAGCCCCCCACCCATTAAAAAAACAAAAAAAAAAGTTTTTGGGGGTGTTTCACAGTGGGTGCTTAACACCACAAAACGCTGTTTTTTTGTTGTTTGTTTGTTTGTTTTTTTTGTTTTTTTGTTTGTTTAACCATTGCTGCAATTCTTGCCTGCCTTTGCCCTGCTGTTTCCGGGTGTTGTGGCTCGGTTTTTGTGGTTTGTTTGGTTTGGGGGGGGTTTGGGTTTTTTGGTGTTTTTTTTTTTTTTTTGTTTTGCCTGTGCTTGCTGGTGCTGCTGTTGTTGCTGTTTTCGTTGTTGTTTGTATTAGGGGGGGATGGTTGCTGCTGCATATTGTTGTTGTTGTTGCTGCTGCTTGCCGTGGCTGCTGTTGTGGCTGAGCCTGCTTGCGAGCCTACTGCAAACTGAACAGTGGCGTTTTGTTTTGATGCTGCTGCCTGCTAGCAAGCTGTTCTGCTAGCTGTTTTGCTGTTAAGTGTTGTTGTTTGTTTGGTGAAATGGTGTTGTGGTTGTTAGTTGTTGACTGATGATGAGGATTGTCATAATGATGAAGATGAGTGAATGATGGAATGAATGATTGGATGACGTTGATTGATTTTTTTTTTTTTTCTAAGGTTTGACGGGACTTTAAAACCTTCCTGAAACATTCTGTCTTTTGAAGGAGACATTATTCGACAAGCCACGGACATAGAATGAAACCGAGCGCGCAGTATTAGTGGTTTCGACGGGGTGCAGCTCTATACAAATAACCTGATACACTTGTGTTCATAGAAGTGTGTGGATCAGGGAGGGGGAGACAGGACGAGTGATGATAATGGGAATGAGAATGAAAACTCCAGGGCACATATTATTGAAAATATCGAAATCCCTTTACTAACGCACCCTACTCTTGGAGAGATATAGCGCTTTTCCATTCCATGGCTTGGGAGGTCTTCTCTCCAGAACGGCAGTAGAATTACAATGATTGCCTCGCATACAGACGAGGTAATGGAAGTATACCAGTACAGGTACGAAACTTATTCCGGTGTTTCATGGAAATGCTGTGTCCTTCCCTACCTCAGGGTTTCAATTCTGGAAAACTGCTGGGCGCTGTCTTTGTTCTCATGAGGAAGAGGATCTGGGTGGTGGGATCCCTGTGATGTTCAGGGATTGATCCCTCAGTCCGTCACCTGCGCTACTATGATTTTCAAAGTGCCATAGTCCCCCTAATGCGTGTAAGAGTCAGAAGACAGCCTTTGAAAATGAAACTCCAAGCGAACGAGGAACTCAGGATCGACACCCACTAAATTTAATATATGAGCGCTGCTCCAGTTGGGTATAGTACAGCTGCATGCTGAATGGTGTGTTGATAGCCTTCCACCAAGTATTACATTTCTTGGTTATGGTCCTTAGCGCGTCCTGCAAAACTTCGTCAAAACGCCTTTTTTGGTCTATTAACACGAAGCAAATATGTTCTCTTGTGGTTGGAGCAGCCTTTCGAAAAAAAAAAAGGCATGCTCTTTCAAGATCTGGTGTCGATAACACATTTCTGTCTTTTGTGGAGTCCTGGGCCCGTTGTTAGGGAGTGGTGATGATATCTGGTTTGTAGCTGTAACTCTTTTAAAAAGAGATTTGAGCATCACCTTGCTGAGGTAGCTGATCAAACTGAGAGGGTGTTAGCGCTGGCAGTGTCGGAGACTGCCATCATCGTCTAAGGGGATGACGAGTATGGTGATTGAAACGCATAGCATGGGCTACTCAACTGTGAGTCAGATTTGCTGTAGATGGCAGCGTATCTAATCACTGCCTCTCCGTCATGATCAAGAGTTCTCCACAAGCTGTTTGTTGGTGGGCTGGGCAAGACTTTCAATAAATCAGCGAGTTCCCACACTGACTGCGACTTCATCATGGAAATGTAGGAAGTCATCCTTGACCATAGCATAACCAGCCGTTTTAGACGCTTAGCGCAGTCAGAAGTGTACTTCCTTGTGCGCTCCTTAACATTAAGAAAGTGCCAAGCTGTCTCATTGAGTTTATGTACGGTTGTTTCATTTGTGAACTGGAAAAAAATAGGCTAAAACTTTGAGCTAGGGGAAGAATGAAAGCGAAAGCCTCAAGCACAGAGAGAGAGAGAGAGAGAGAGATGACGCTGAGGAGACCCCTGGTAGGAAGAGCCAGAGAGAGAGAGAGAGAATTCGTATGTTTCCAGTTCGCTTCTTTCAATCTTCATCGCCTTTCCGTTTCCATAAACATTGTTGCAGGTGAGGTACAGAAATACGTTACGCTGGGACAGTGGTGCTGTGGTTTTCTTTCTGCCTGGAACTCAAATCGTTAGAAAACAACGCTCAAATGCAAGGTGCATGATGTGGCTGGGCGGTAAAAAATTATTATATTTCACGACTTCATGTGGTTTCAAGTCAAAGCGGTATGTATGCGAACTTCCTGGTCGTTTACATAGATCATCATACAATCAGCCGCACCTGTCACACTGTCTGTCACTAACAGCTCTGCTTCGTCAAATTCTTATTTTGGAGATTTGCCCCAAACAGCATATGACTCACCAACTACTGGCCTGTGTGATGTGAAAAGCCAGTGCAAGGAATTGGAACACACAAGAGACACTGGTACAGAGCGACTTGCAGCATGCCCAGGGACTGCCACAGCCCTACTTTATTGTGACATGTCTAGGGACTTTTGTGCCTTACAGTATGGTGTGTGATTTCCGAGAGGAGGTGGTTTAGACGGACGTGACGAAGAAGATTTCTGTGAGCACCCTGCCTGCTGGAAAGAAAAACATGATCGACTGTGGAAAGGAGGAACAGGTTCAGTATATCTGAGAATCGTGGTCCCTCTTTTTTACCTCCTGCTCCTACACACAAGAAAAAAAATATGCCAATCACGCCTCTGCTCAAAATAGAACATCTGAATAAGCCTCTTCAAATTGAAACAACTCTCTCTCTCTCTCTCTCTCTCTCTCTCTCTCTCTATATATATATATATATATATATATATATATATATATATATATATATATATTGGCGGTCGGAAACACCACAAAATTATGGACTGTGGTGTGTCTCTATCTGACGCCAAGAGCACAGACACAATCAGCCATGTCTCCCTGATGAGTCCGATCCAGCGGACGAAAGGGCCTCGGAGGGCAGGCGATACATATAGATCTGCCTTCGAGAGGGATTGCGAAAGTTTCTTCATGCAGCTAGTGAAGGGTTTTCATATTTATGATATACATTTTTTCCATTTTACTTCATCTTCAAGTTTGTGTTTCTTTTTCTTCTCAATTCAAAAATCTTTGCAAAGTCATACTATAATGATGGGAAGAATTGTTAACCTGCACTGGTTTCCCCCACTAGTTATAATTGTTCAGCATTATATTGTCTGGTCAATCAGTGAGTGATTGCATCATCGCTTTAGGAGATCCAAGGGAAGGTTGTTCTGCACAATTCTTAGCCGCTGACAATGCTTGGGTTATTGAACAGCAGAGCTGACCACTCAGGACTGGTTCCATATCTTTGATCTCCCTTGCATCCTTAAATGGATCCTCAAGCATAGGCCTCAGGATTGTCACCTACATTTTATACTGGTTGCATAATGCTTTTAGTTTTTCACAAACTTTACCCTCTCCAACACTTTCGTTTTGTTTAACACTACTACCTTTTGCTGGCTGCTTTGGGGGTGCTGTTGGGTTCTTTTTCGAACCCTTGGCGGTCGGAAACACACCACAGAATTATGGACTGTGGTGTATCTCTATCCAACGCCAAGAGCACAGACACGATCACATCGGAGTAGGCGATACATATAGATCTGCCTACATGTTTGTAGAGCTAATATAAAAAAAACTGTATGCAAACGCCCAGAGTATATGCTCAGCAGTGCCACTTTCGCTTCTGGATGTTGTTTAATATTAATAACTGATACAGACTGTGGCTCTTATTGTATTATGATTTCAGCTAGGCTATGTTTGTACACATGCAAACTAAAAACAGCCTCCCACAAGTACAGATTTTTTGAAAAAAAATTGGACTTCCAACACAAATTTGAAAAGCAAACTTCACATTGAGCTTAAGTCTAGCTGGTTTAATGTCAAAAAAGGTCAGCATTTTTGAAACTGCTGTTTTTATCATCAGTATCACGCAGAAATTATAGGTGTGCATGTTAACACAGTAGGATGAATGTGGAGCTGTGACACCAAGATGAAAGAGTTTCTTTTTTAAACACTGTTGTTGTTAAATAAAACTAATTTTTCAGGATGTCGTGAAAGAAGATTTGCAAAAGAGAAGAAACGGAACAGAAATCGGCAATGTTTCGGTTGTGACATTATTGAACAAAACATTATAAACATCCAACCCTCTGGGATTTGACCTCTATGTCCTTAGTGTAATTACGTGCGCATAATTTCTGGCTCTCACTTTTGATCTATTTGACTGTATACGCTGGTGCATACGTGAACGCATATTTTATTACGTAAAAGTTACTGTTTGCCTGTTATATTCCATCGTGAAAAGCAAATGAAGATGACTAAACAAACAAAATGGATAAAAGGCAGCCCTCTGTGGCATTAGGGTCTACTATCCGCTATGCTTCGTTTCCACCGAGACTCCAGACTGACTGCCTGAGCGAAAGCTTTGTTCCCATCGACACAAGACAAACAGAAGCGAGCAAAAAATCAAAGCGCGCTGAGACACTCACCTCACCAATTATCTGCGTGAGATATGAACGTGCTTGAGGCGATTCCTTCAAATTCTTGCAAAGGGGTGCTGACTGCCCTGGGGGCCTGGTTGGATACTTTCAGTGGTGAAGCACTAGGCACATGGGTCCTCACAGCATTTGCCAGAGTGCGAAGGAACTGGACCTTGATATGGAAGAACTAGGATCCTTCCTTCCATTCTCCTTTACCAGGCTGGTGTTCTGCAGCCACTTCTGGTAACGCCTGCAGTCTTTTTTTTCTGGTGCCCTAAAACCTGTTTGCAATAAAAGCACTTGATGTTGGAATCCGGGCTGTCAGGAGCTTGCTTTCCACTTTCTTTTAGCTAGAAGCTGCAGACGAGCGGTCAGCTTTTCCACGATCTGCTTAAAAACTGTCCAGATCCTGCTTGGAAAAACCAGAACTGACCTGTGGCTCCTCCTGAACTTTCCGTTGTCTGTGTCTCATCCATGACCAGGGAGACGTGCTGGTACCACTTTACCTTATGGACGGCTTCTTCCATGGTTCTGGAATCTCTCCAGATAGGCATATTTTCCTGCCTCCTTGTCCAGATTACCAGTGCAAAATTTGCTGATCGCCTCGCCCTGTACATATCTTTCTGGCAGGTCTCTGAAGGCTGAAAAACAGCAAGCACTGTGACCCTGTCTGCCCAGTCCTCATAGGATTCCCCCTGGGTTTTGGCTGGCTTGTTGGAACTTTGAGCTTTGGGCTGTTTTCAGTCAGCTCTCTGGGCCCCGAAGCGTGCTTCCAACTTCCTCATCATTTGGTGAAATAAGCACTGTCTGCCCATCTTGGTGGCAAAATAACAAAGAAGTCTTGGGCTTTTCCTTCTAAACACCATCCCAGGTTAATCTTAACTCTCCATTTCTGACCAGTTGAGGGGCTGTTCTATACAGCTGTCCAACGGCTGTACTTGAATGACAGCCAGTTTGTATTCCCGTCCATACTGATTTGGGGGCAATTTTTTCCGGGGGCAAGTATTTCCGGGGTCCCTCTTGGGTCCATGCCTAACAGGACTGTTTCCCTGCAAGCTTGTCTGAGGGGTCCAGAACATAAAAATCCAACTCACTCTCAGTGCAGTCGTGGTGGTCAATGGCAGTAAAATCTGTTCCGTGTGTGACCTAGACCTTTGGTTCCTGCTCCAAGTTACTCTCGAGAGCAGGGGAAGAGCTCGACGGGGGCCCACATGTTCGTCCATCATGCCTCCTGCCACTATACAGGGCGCCCCCTCCCCATCTCCATGATCTTGGTCATGATGATCTCCAGCAGCAAAATCTAACGACCGATTGGGTGCAGTCGGTGGCTGGCGACCTGGACCTTACGTTGAGTATTCGGAGGGGAAAGTGCCACAAGAATCCATTCGGAGTAAAAAGTGAAAAAATACAGGAAAAAAGTAACTGCCTCCGGAGGGGAATCCTTAGGTGTAAAGGTCCCTGCCATGGTGTCTGTGCAGTCAATTCCCTGTGATCTTTGCGTCAGGGGACTGCGGACTGCCTCAGACTCCGCTGTACTGGTCTCCCACACCAGAGAGATTCTGATCCAAATCTGTGGCAAAACGGCTGGTCTGTAGAGGCCGACTTGGTGACCGAAAAACGTAAAACAATCTGCGCACTGCTGCCCATGTCCTCGATTCTGAGTTAATTAAGTTCACTAAAAAGACCTCGCATCGTTCCTGGTGATTGCCAGTTCTCACCATTTGCTGGAGGGGGGAGAAGGGGGGTTATTTCCAAATTGTCAGCAGACCCAGGAGATGGGAGCCCACTTCCAACTCAGCCAGGTTGTTCACAAAAAAATTTGGTGGATTGAGTCGGAAAATGGTTGGTCAGGCGGCGGTTCGGAGGCAGGGGGACTGGGTATCACTGGGTTCAGCAACTTGACTTGAGCTTTGATGCTTTGCCTCAGAGTGAAAGAGAATAGGAGGAACCAGCAATCATTCCATGGGACGTGCTGACGAACCCCCCATGGAAGGGTAAGGGGAGTTACTCTTTCTTTTCTATGTCGCCCAAATGCGGGTGGCCAATTTTTGGGGCCTCAATATTAAAATCTCCATGGCCCCCCTGCTGCATTTCAAAACAATCAAATCGTTCGGGAGAGCAGGGGTTTTCGTCAATGGGGGGTTGCCAACAACGGGACCAATGGACATCATCCCTGGATAATTGTAAAATTTCCTTCCTTCCTTCCCTGAAAACACACCAAGCTGCAACTGTGCAAAATCCAGGAAGGCTGTTGTTACATTTCAGCCCTATGGGTGTGAACTGAATAAAATCTTCTTCCCCCCCTTGGTCTCTAATGGAGAAGCTGATGCTTAGTGTGGAGAGTACAATTAGTACTTGCATGTGTCTGCGTACAAACCACAAACCAAACCACCCAACACGATTAAACTTCTAATGTTGTTAACTTACAGCTAGTTGTTAAAACTTGTTGTTAGCGAGGGTTTGTACCAATTTTAAAGTGCTAAAAGTATATCCCCAATTCTGACAACCCAATGTGAAAGTGTTTTCCCCCTACCCTGAAGAGAAGTTCGTTGAATTATATTCTCGCACTTCTGCACTTCGGACAACACGCACCACACAATCTACCTTATCCTGGCAGTCAGTCCAGCGGGATAAACTCTGGCTCTTTAGGGGCTTCGTCAGATTCTGTCCCAAGCCCTTTCACATTGGGCATGAGCCCACCAAGTACGGTTCTAGTTTTAGTCACGTCTCTCTACGGGCCAGTCTTGCAGTCTGCGACACGACTCTGTCCAGGGCCGTTCACGACCGCGTCGAGAGGGTCAGGCAGGCACTGATGCCCATGTCTTTCTGTCAGTGTTCAGCTCACGGGCCCAGCAGTGGCGGGTGGAAGTCAGAAAGAACCGTCCTTAGCCATTGTAAAAAGACTGGCTACTAGCGTGACTGTACTGAAAAATACCAGTGCTTAGGGCAAAAAGGGCAAACTGTTTCCTATATCCTGGAGGCCCTAACACTGGTTCTTGTCAACTAGTGGTTACTGTCAACTGTGAGTCCACTGAGTACTGAACTGTAGTACACTCAAGGCCGAGTGTTGAGCTCCCTAGCTAACTACAAGTTAGCCAGTCCGCTCTCTCCTCAAGGCCGAGGTGTAGCTAACGACAAAAGTGGTAAATGTAAACACGTCCCGCAATCCCTTACAAGCTCCAGTGTGTGTCGTAACTGCCGGAGGTTTGCTGCCTGCTTGTGGTGGAATACCTGAGGAGTCAGTGACCACACTTCCACGGCGAGGTGTTGCACTTCCGCTGAGCTCGCCTATGGAGCGCAGAATGAAAAAAGAAACCTTGCGTTTCACTGACAGATATGTCTATGCGGTTTTGCGCCCGAACACGAGAATAGGATTTATGCCCCTAAGATGGCGGAACTTAGTAATTTCACAAAAAAGGGGGAACAAAACCAAGCTGGCCACATGGAAAGAATTGAAATAATTGCATCCATTCAGAAAAAAAATTTGACAACCCTGACGAAAGAATTAGACTGAAAATTTTCCTTCAAAAAAATGTTGAAGAAGAATGAAGTAAGATGTTGAAGGTCTTGGAAGGCAATATGAAGATCAAAAACGGGAAGCAATATGAATAGACAATTAGTTCGCTTTAGTGAATGGTCATTTGTGTGCCAAAGCTTAGAAGCAATATGTTGTGAAGAAGTGATTTATGCACTGCTGTGCCTGAAAAAGTATAACGCGTTGAGATAGTTTGTCAATTGACAGCCAAGAAAAACTAGCTGCCAAGCTCAAGTTTGGACTAAACCCAAACTGCCAGCTCAAAGCAATTTGAAAACACAGCTGTCAACTACATGGACTGAACCCAGCTGTCAACTCATGTAGACTGAAACCCAGCCCAACGCACGTAATACATGAACCCAGCTGCCACTTATAGACTGAACCCAGATTGGCCACTCCAGACTGCCAACTGCCAACGTGTAGACTGAACTGAAACCCAGCTGAACCCAAGCTCAAACTCACGTAGAAATGAACCCAGCTGCCGTAGTACTGAACCCAAACTGCCAGCTCATGTAGACTGAACCCAGCTGCCGGATCATGTAGACTGAACCCAGCTCCCAGGCTCATGGTAGAACTGAACCCAACTGCCAGCTCATGTAGGGGATGAAAACACCAGGCTGCC
>JADBJO010019532.1:0-33095 GCA_016801955.1 Conus betulinus | reverse complement strand
TGTATGCCAGCATGTTCTGTTCTTGCCAATCTGTTCCAGGGCCACAATCATCCATCGTTGGTGAACGCTTCACTTGCGGGACACCGGGAACATATTGAATGGTATGTGGTCTAGGTATTGATATACGTCGTTGCAGCACTGGTAGTATTCACTCATCGGAGGTCCAGGTGTCGACTGAATTTCTTTCTCCGTTTTGTTTCCCTTTATGTGATGAACCACGGCCCCCTATGGAGTTACGAGCCAGGTATCTTCTTCTGCTGTCTCACGTATGCATGCCCTTCGCCAGATGTTCCTTCTTTCCGACCAATGGTGACAGGTCGCTGAAAGTGCAGAGACATGCATGGCCCCCTCATGGCGTAGTGTCTTGCAATTACCACATATGACTCCTGGCTTCGAGTCCATGTTATCGCCTCTCTGCCAGGTCGAGTCCTAGGTGTTCCTCACTTGATGCAGGACTTAGAGTTGCTGAAGCTTGCTTGCAAGACTGGCAGCTATTCGCCTTTCTCCTGCCCCTTCATCCAGAGCGTCCGCGCAGAGCTTTGTATCCTTTCCCATGCGCGGTCAGACTATGTAAGGTGCCTTCAGCGGATATGTGAGGAAATGTGATAAATTATGATCAGTTTACTATCAGCCCTCTTCATTCCATCTCCGTTTGGCTCAAACGCGCACTTCATCCGCCAGAATGCCACCCACCATATATCAAATCATCTAGAGTTTCATTCTTGCGTTGCCCGCCCACAACCTCCATCAGATGCCCAAGGGGTGCCGATTCTCTGAATTTGATCTTGGCCGTGAGTTGGGATTTGAAGAATTCCCATCAAGCTTGCGTATATGGATTTTGATGTTTGTCTACTCGTTGATATATTGTGATGGCCACAGTCATCATATAGTCGATCTGGTGCCCTCGCTCACCTACTGCCAATGCATGATCTTAAGCGCCTTGTTTTTATCATCCGGATCTCTTCATACTTCACAGTACAGGTTTCGCACGATATTTGACCTTATACTGACAATTGCTATGATGACTTTCCGCGTGATGTCAGTAGCCATTCATTTCATGGGGATGCTGCTGACAGCCAGCAATGACTTGTGTAATGCGACTATGAACTGCAAAAGATACGATAGTTTATAGTCAGTTAATGTCTAATATGATTATGTCCACATAGGAATAAGCTTGATAACGGAGAGAAACACAAGTTGGGTCCCTGAGTCTCTCTGGTTACTGTGTGGTGTTCGGCCCTAAACATTGAACAACTGGGAGACATAGCCTCTCTGGTATACTAGTGGTGGGTTTTTATGGCTGATCCTTGTGGTGGCTCAGCAGGAGAGTCATAGCCTCTCTAGGTACTGTGTGGGGTTGGTTAAGGCATGGTGAGACTTGCGAAAGGAGACCAATCTCTCTGGCACTGCGTATGGGGTAGGCCTAATAATTGGCGAACAGGGGGACATAGCGGCATCATCTTGCCGTCATCGTTACATCGAGATATGGCGTCATGCAGGCTGGGTGTCTTGTTTTGTGCGTTGATAAAAGAAAGAATGGCGATTTAAACGTTTTTTTCGAGCCTTTATAGGTTTAATTTTAGCTTGCAGTTAGGTTAGAAGCGTTGAACTGTATGGCCCACTGTGCTGCCACTTGGAAAAGAAGATAGCGGTACAGTTTCATGATGGGATGGACACAATTCAGAGAGTGAAGATCCAGTTGATTTATTCTCCAGGTCCTCCAAACCAAAGCTGTCGCATATTATTGTGCATTAGGGCAGTTTCGTTTAACACAGTTTCGTACCATGTACAACAGCGTTGGTGATCAAAACGTTTTGCGGATGTAGTGCCAGCCTATATAGAATAGACCGCACGTTGGCGATACCTCCTTGATGAAACTGAAAATGAAAAATCTGAATAATGAGGGAAAACTACTGTTATAATGGAACAGCCAATGTTAGTTAGCAATGAGGTACCAGTCTGACCGTGCGTTGGGGTATAGTGGCGTATGGTGTGCTGACATCTCTAGGTCATAGCCGTTAAGACCTCACTCTTCAGTTGCGGAAGGTCAGCCATCATGTGGATGAGATTATTATTGATCTTAGTGCACAGAGGCCGTATTGCCTTCCTGTGTATGAGAAAGGAAAATATAGGTCTATGAGAGGAAACAAAAATGATTAGCAGGTAGGATCTAGAGGATCTAAAATAGCATCCACCCTTCTCAACCGGCACCACCCTCTGATTGGCTTGTCCACTCCGCGCTACAGTTGTTTTGCGGAAAACAAAGGGGGGGAGGGAGAAGGGAGGGGGGGGGGGGGGCGGGGGGGGGGGGGGGGGGGGGGGGGCAACTCAGGGGGGGGGGGGGGGGGGTGGGGGGGGTGGCAGGGGGGTGGGAAATCAGCCTAATCTGGTATGGAGAGATATCCAGTTTATAAGTAGCGAACTGGAGGTCAAGAATCTGAACCCGCCCCTATTTAACCTATACTCTTATTTATCGCGAGGCTAGTTAGGGGAGGGGTTCTCCATAAGACTAGGATTATGATTGAGATTCACTATGGAATAGTAGATACCAACTGTAGGGAGCCTGCTGATGCCCTGTTTCACCCGGCAGGGAGTTCCCGGCGGCTAGGGCGGGAATGCCGTTGCATGGGAAGAAGAAACTGGACTTGCGTGGGTCAGAGGAGGTGCCGAGTGCCGAGCTGAAAGCACAAATTTGTGTCGGTGATGTGATCTTGTTTTGGTGGATCCTTTTTGCGGAATTTGTCTGGAGGTATGTCAACGTGCAATTAACGATCTTGTTCATGAAGATTAGCCTCTGTCTGTTGTTGGAACCGTCGATTACAAGGGCCGGCTCCCATCCTAGTTCAATTGCAGCATTAGACGCTAACACTGCTGTCCACCAGAGTCCATACTGACATGATAACCGATGAACACTGCTGCTCCTTCTTGGCCCACATATTTCACGTCTTTCTTCTTGTGGCCCTCCTACCTTGTATACCCGTCTCAGACTGATGAGACCAACTACCCACATGTCGGTTCGTGGGCCTAAAAGGGTTAGGAAGCCCAATTTGCGTTTGGTGGTTTTGTTGGACCAACCGTCTTAAGATGGTCCTTTTTCAGGAAGTGCCCTTTTATCCGGTACCATGCCGCGTGCGCTGTTTGCGGTTGCCCACTTGGTTACAATGGTACGTTATCCAGTTGATGCGCAGTTCAAAAATGCTTATATGGCGACGTGGCAAGAATATTTTGAAAGCGATCGGCGTAGATCGAGAGCTGCTGTCTTTTAATTTGTAGTGAAGTCCTTGCATGTGGGCTTTATGTGTATGCTTGCCAACCCGGTAAGGCATCATCTTACACTTTTGGCGACTGAATATTCCATCCCTACCCGAACATGGATTCCCACAGCCTTGCGTCTGCTGTCGTTAATGGATATCAGGGAGCTCGTCTCTCCTATGTGGTTGGATGTGAGTTTCTATTGGTCTGTCTGTGGATCACTCACGTGTCTCTACGCAGTGCGTATCCCCGTTTTTATGACAAAATTACTTGGCCGTGAAACATCACACCCTCCCCATCACAACCCACAAGCCGTAACCAATCTCGTATGATGTGTCCTTGATGTTTAGAGGCATGGTCAGTTGTGATTGACACAATAAGAAATCACGGTATGGCATCTGTGGACCTAGATGCCTGTCCCCCTGTGGTGATTCATCACGACTCTGGTGACAGGTGGGCCTGGTGTGGGACATGTATTGTTTTTACGCCATGGAAACTCAACTACGCCAATGGCTGCTCGGTGCACTGGTTGCGATAAAGAAAGGCTCTTGATCCAGCTTACGGAAGAGAGGCAGTTAGGAAGGGACCTTGCTCAAAGGCCTTGGGATAGAATCCAAGACTGGGTACCATAGCTGTCTGTTAGGTTTACCTGTCCTCTAGCGGGTTTAGTTGTGGCCCGACATCTCACCCGCCGCCCCCTTTCCACCTCGTGGCCAACAATTGTCCATCAGCTTCTTGGCTCTCCCGTCTTTTTGCCACCATTCCTCGTCTTGAGTCCCTACTTCTCTCAATCCCATGCTGACGTCGATCTCTCTCTCACAACAGTCAACAAGACGAAATGGAGCACAAGATGCATTGCACTTTGGCGACGGATGATGTGTTCTTGCCCATGCTTACAGCCAGTTATGCTTGGGTGATGGAGACGCCGTCCCTGTAACGTTCCAACGTCACAGCAGAACACACATTCCGGTTTGTGCACCTTGTGTACTTGACATGCTGCCAAGTCACATTCGCCCCATTTCCAGTCGTCCAAACAACACACAACACACACCGGATAACATACATACTGACCCCATGATTTAGTTATCGAAAATGACGTAGAAAGCAGTATCCCTGAGCACCGCAAGCAACGGTTCTCAGTTTGCAAGTCAGTATTCTTTCAACACTTTTGCCAGGCGATAATGTCATACCTGGTCTGATGCTGCGCATAATACTACTGCGGCCTGATAATTTTCAGCCACACTCTTCTCGTACCCCTTCTCCTGAACAGCTGATCGTAGATCTTCAGCCAATTGCCACAAGCGAAGGGCCAGACTTCCCAGCCACACACAGGTGCATTGACCCACGAATGTCTGCAACACATGTCGCGTTCTCATCTTGACTAGCCAGACCAGCAACTATGCTTACGAGATGGTCCTTTGTGTAGTTTCAAAATGTTTGCCCGTTATCATTATCGGCACCACTTCCATCTTCCTTACTTCACTTAAACTAAGTGCAACACTAGCGGAGGTATACACGGTCACTCACAGTCTGTAATCCAGGCTACTGCGCGCACGCGGTTTGGGCTTAGTCTGCAATACACCCCGTGCACAACACACCTCAACTGAACTACACACCCTCACACATAAACCAATACAACAATCGAAAGGAAAAACGCCGTGGACGAGAGAGGAAACAATAAGGAGTTGGACGGCGATTACGTGGTTACGAGGACACGTGCGACGAGGGCGACGGAGCACATGGGACAGATGCGAGATTGCTACTGCTCTTAATCTAAAAGAACATGCCTTATTCATAAGTATCTCTATCTACTCTTTCTGTCGTCTAGTACTACTAAACTCCATCCTTTACGTGTAGCCAGAATCCGCAATAGTCGACTCAGTTCCTAGTGCTGTTGTGTATATTGATCCTCTTCTCTCTATACGACATGTGTCCCCCCCAAACGAAGTGGCTGTCTCAACACTTCCGGAGGAAAGCAAAAATGGAATGGACGGGGGGAGCCGGCAAACACCGATCGAAAACTCAAGTGCTGCAAACGCAAACCGCACAACAAACACAGTATAACCAGACAACAGACCACCAACACAGCACCACGTCAACGAAAACGCGACACATTTAACTGCACGGACACCACACCCAAACACAACAATCTAAAGGAAATGACTATCAGGGTAGGGCGGATGATGCAAAAGACAATAACAACGGGGCATGCTAAGGGCTGTAGGCCAAGGAAGGAAGAGGCCAAAGAAAAGAAGAAACGGGAAGCAAACGATTCCAATCAGTCAGACATCCGCTCTGCAGGCACGCCAAGCAACCAAACACTCCAGTTCAGCAAAGCAATTATTGCATGCTTCGGATCTCTATGTCAGAGATCGAAAAGGAAAGATGTGACAAACAGTTATAGATGCCCTGGAGAAAGAGGAAAGAGATGGAACCGAAGTGAATACAAAATCGCACACCCCGCGCCGAGCTCACAGGAGATAAGGACTAATAAAAGACTGGGTTAGTGTCCTCCTATGATGAGGCGTACCACCACACCAGCTGCTCAACGTCTGGCTGTTGTTGGTGTTGATTACCAGAATGAAAAAGGCTTGTCAGAGGGGAGGCGGAGCTTACCAGAGGCATACATATAGGCCTTGGTGAATACGCTACCGAAGACGAATCAGATGTGCGAGATGGACTTGAACTAGCACTACAGAAGCTAAAGGAATCCTCTTGAAATTTGAAAGCTTCCAAGAGGCTATCAGGGAACCAGATGAGTGATCAGCGATGTGCATGTTGTTGAGTTGTCAAGGCGATGAGAGAGAGAGAGAGAGGAGAGACCTGTATGAGGGGAGACCTGAGCCCCACTTCCCGAGTGCACGCAAGTACATTTGCAAGAGAGTCCCAAGAGGAACGGGTTAAGATCCCGAGGATGTGAGAGAACAGCAGACTGTCACCCCGATGATCTTCAAGGAAAGCGAGAGAGAGTAGTCTGCAAAGACCAGAAAAGAAGTATAGCAAGACCGAGGGAGTCTCACCTGGAGAGGACTGGCGTGTGGTAAGCGGAGGGAATAGCAAGAACGATGATCCGTGAAAGAAAGAATGATAGAAGTGACACCTAGTGAAGAACAACTTAACTTTCAACTAGTAGACTCTAAGGCAGCACTCGTTGTTTCTTTCACAAAGGGAGCACCCGACTTCGTGCAGAGGTGAACAGGAGCAAAGGGAGAACTTCTGAGAAAAAACATTGACATCTGGACAGAGACAGTAGCGAAAGAACGCACAAAGGAAAAGAGAGAGCTGAGGTCTTCTTGGTAGTTGGAGAGCCCAGTGGGTCATTGATCCACTATACATGGTGTGTACATTGTGGTTTTCTAAGTCAATCGAACCCTGCCTTACTTTTCACATCTATTAAATGCAAGCGTGGAGTCCTAATACCAGCAGAGATTGACGGTCAGAAGGGTCAGACCCCATGCGATAAACGGTACAAGTTCTTTCCATGGACGTGTCCAACTTAATTTCTGATTAAATCGCAGTGCAGCTGCCCATGTAGCGTTGTAGCTCAGAAACTGTCTGTAAATATGATGATGAGGAAACACAAGAGTACAACACAGGCACACAGATGGCATGCAGTGTTGGCATTTTTAATTCCTCCTCATTATAAGTGAGCATTCCAAGACCCAGCACGCTTGGCCACGAGTGGTTGGTTGGGCCCATGCTGCTTGTGTCGTTAAATGGATGACTGTTAACATCACAACGATTCGTTCCTGTCCCGTATAAGAATGTGTCATGATCGATGGATTAGTGGGCCAAGCTTGGGTGTAGTTGAGCGTAAGTGTGTCTTGAACAGCCTACATACTAAGAAAAACATTCCTTTCTTTGCGCTGAAACTGAAACATGTGTTCAGCACACTGTTAGTGAGTGACCCCAAAATCATATCCAGAGCGCTAGCAGCAGCTACTAAAACTGCCGCAGAAACAGAGGCGACATGATCGACACTTTCAAGTTACAGACTGATCCCAACTCCAGCTCCACCAAGGTAGAGACACCACCAGAGGGAACTCTCTGAAACTAGAGAAAAGACATTGCAGACTGAACATGCGATCCAGCTTCTTCGCGCAGAGAGTGGTGTCCACACGGAACAGTCTTCCAGATAATGTGGTGACGGCCTCGAGTGCTTTCGAAAGAAGACTGGATGCCCATTGTAAAAGTCTGCCAAGTAAATTCGACCCCAGCTGTTATCGCTAGACTGTTTTTGCCATGCCACGCACGCAAGCCTAGTTTTGAGCAAGAGTGGTGAACAGACCTTGTAAACAGGCCTCAAACACCAAACATATCAAGTATGAAGTATCAAGTAAAACCTTTACATGGCCTCGACTCCTGTTCAGAGGTCAACCAATCAACATAGGCCTAGCTGTGTATAAGCAAAGTATGGCATGTCGGGAAGGAATGAATGAGCGTCAGGAAAATTCGATCAGCAGCAGATGTGAAAGCTGAAAATCCGCTTCTGGGTTACTTTTCTGTTCATTAAGTAATATACTGCATAGGTGGACATAGGTGAGTTTCCCGTTATGGTTATACAATGATTTGGGTAACTGTTCTTTTCAATATTTTCGATTACTTTGTCCATTGTTCTCGACATTTCTAATTTGCCATGCAGCGTTGTTGTCAGCCATTTTGACTTGGCAAGTCGAAGTTCGTTGGTTTTGAATGTTAGTTTAGAGAAAAAACAGCTTGCATTGTTCCCCCATTAAACAAAAGTATGCAAAATTGTATAAGCAAGTCAACAGTTAGAGGTGTACCAATGGTTCCTTCGACTTTACGATATGGTTTTTAGAGGATCGTGTTAGACCAGTGCAGAAATCGAGGGAAATCATGTCATAATCCTGTGCATCGACACCAGGCAAAGTCCTGATTTAGAAACCCGCTAAGTCCTAGTTTAGAATCGGCCTCTCTCTCTCCCTCTCGCTCTCTGTTAATATATTTGATTTGCGTTCTGACGGAAAGAACAGCTGTTCGTGAAAACCTGAATCGAGTAGAACGACACTAAGAGAAGGGCGGGGGGGGGTGGGGGGGGGGGGGTGGGGCTCAAGACACTAGCACAAAGCACCGTTAACCAAGGAGGACCTTCAGTTCTTGACATTACTTTGATTTAATGAGAGTTGTATGATATTTTACAGCTATAGAAATAGTGTTTGTCAGAACAATTGAAGCAATGTATATATCAAGGAAAAACCAGGCATAAGTGCAAAATTGACCAGTATTATTTTGAAACTTTAAATCATACTGTGTTAGTTTCAAAACGAGGTGACAGATGGCAGAAAATGAAAAACATTTTGAAAAGGAGTTAGTTACCACCACAGATACAGACAGATTACAGTACAAAACAATGCATTTCAACCTCTTGGGTCATCTTCGGCCAAAAACAAACAATTAGGATAAATGAAAACAAAGAACGAGAAAACACTTACAGATTAGTGATTTATCATTCATCATTTTCATTGCCCTAAATGTTGTTTGTTTCTGATAAGTGGTTTCTTGTACTTTGTTTTCACTATCCTAAATGTTTGTTTTTTTGCCTGAAGAAGACCCAAGAGGTTGAAATGCATTGTTTTGTCCTGTAATCTGTTTTGTATCTGTGGCGGTAACTAACTCCTTTTCTTTTCAAATTTTAAATCAGACTAGTTAGGTAGCAGATTACTGGTCAGTGTGGCTATCCCATCGGATCATCTGTGCGCTAGGACTTTCAGATCTTATCTAGGGAACTGCCTACACAGTTCTGATCGGTTAGAAAATGTCTATGGAACGTTGCTTACAGTGAGTGTTCAAACAGGGTATACAAATTTAATTAAAGCACTACAAAAGTATGTGAGCAGACCAACAGGGACAAAACATGAGCCACAATAAAATGGAAACAATGATGTCTTTGTGAGGTCTAGTGATTGTGAAGGAAAAGAATGTTTCCCCCTGCCATGAAGAAATGATGTGTGATTCGTAATGTTTTAGAGTAAATTAAGATAGAGTTACAGTAAAACTGAAGCCGGAAACGAGGCACATTTTTTTTTAAAAAAAATAGAAAACTTCAAAGGAGGTTTATTTTTTTTATTATAATATAATTATGATAGAAAAAATAATTCTGCCACCTTGAAGAAATGATGTGTGATTTTTTAAATGTTTTTAGAGTAAATTGAAATGGAATACTGTACAACTGAAGCCAGAAACAATTTTAATTTTAGGTAAAAAAACTTCAAAGGAGTTTTATAGAATGCTGCTGAACTATACTTTACTTTAATGAATTTGAAAGATCAGCAGGCAAAGGAGAAAAAAAAAAAAAGAAAAATGTGAACCAGAATTGACCAGATGTGTAAGTTTTTATCCCCCGATTTTATTCAAAGTTGGTATGCTTGAAGTTCATGTGTCTGATAAGGGCAAACAGAGTAATTGGCTCTTAAACTCTTTTGTTTTGTTTAGTGTTTATCTACCTGTAAATGAAGAACAAAAAACTATCGTGTGTGGTATCATCTCAGGACTTAAGGATCATATGGTTAGCCAAGCAAGAAAAAAAACATTACGTCATCAGAAGCTCAAGAAACAATATTCTAGACAGTAGAAGGGCACCAGTATGGTTTGGAGAGCATAGAAGTGGGGTTTACTTGTTGGAGTGGATGACTGGGACTGGGAGCACATAGCACTTTTAGCAGACATTGCACAATAGGAAAACCATTCAGGGATCTATGTTCCTTATAATGCACAACAAGGGGATAATATGCACAGAGTTTGCAGTTTTATGCACAATGTTTTCACATAGATGGTCCCCAGAATGCACAGGGTTTTTTTTTCGATGGCAAGAACGATCGTTTTTACAGCAGCTTTTTTCAAAGTGGAAAATATTAACTCTTAGAGATGCTGATACTCGTTTTTGTTGATTGATGCAGTCAGACGCTTCAGCTTCAGAGTTGTGTACCTTGAGTATCCAGTCCTTTACATTGGTTCTGGGAAAGAAGTAATGGTTTTGATTCAGTGGCCCTTCCCACATCCACGTATTCCTCTTTCAACATTCCCAGTGAAGAGACGGACAAATGCCGTAGTAATTACTAAATTAGTATGGGCACTGCTGCGATGTTCGTCAATCTCATTTTCAGTTTTGATGAAGGGATTGACCAACTAAAAGTACTGCTGTGTGCTCATACTACCACCAAGGCCATTGATATGCAAAATGTTTTTGTTTACACTTGAATCCTGTTCCGTCATTTGAAAGAGTTGGTGATCATTTGATGGCGGATATGGATGGCATAAACTGTAACAATTACACACTGGTGTGGCTGATTCTTCAAGGTTTAAAAAGTGCTGCCTTAAAGTTGAAAAAGTAACATTAGAATGCCAGTGATGGTGAACGCATTACATTTATGATTTAAGAAGCGATTCGAAGTGTAACACAAGGCTAGTGTGAGTGCATTTGATATATATTGAAAAGAAAATTGCTTCAGATTTTTATATTATCGATATGGACCTTCAGATTTCACGAAAGGACTCGCAGATTTTTCAGCGGAGGGAGTAAGGGCCTTCAATTAAAAATTAAAACGCTTTAACAATGGAGATTATTGGGAAGAGTGGCATGAGACTGGATATAGTTCTTCAGTCATGTTCATCAAACAAATCTTAAATGTCGGCAAACCCGCCCAGAGAAACGTGGACAAACAAGTCACAAGACAAAACACAACGCGTTTCGACCTCATAGGTCTTCTTCAGGTGAGACAAAAAACGAATAAAATAACAAAAATTCTCTTAGCTTTGATTGCTTCAGATCGCTTCAGAGTTCAGTGCAAGGAAGAAGGCGTTGAATGTTTTGTGTTGTGACTCATTTGTCCACATTTCTCTGGGTGGTTCGCTGACATTTATTTAAAATTTGTTTAGATTTCCGCCTGCAGTCTCACTTTGCAACTAGATCATGTTTATCAAAAAAAAATGATTGTGATCAAAAAGGATGAAGCAAGTTCATACCTTGACCTGCAAGAATAAGAAACTTGTATGTTAGTTGAGCCTGCAGCTTGAGGGAATCTGGCTTTCAAACCAAAATGTGCACCATTCAGACCCAAAGGCAATGGCAGAAGCTGCTGAAAAAGAATTCCAGAAGGATCTGGTCTAGATGAAATAAAAGGAAATCAGCAAGGCGTAAATTACCCTTCATAGAACAGGTGTACGACAGTGAAGTAGGTAGGATGTCCATCTAAAAAAAAGGCAGCATTAGTAGATGCCCACCCATTTCAGAAGATGCATACATATTTAAAACTTGGCGCAGTTCATTGGGGAAAAAAAGGGGACAGCACAGGGGCATTGATCGGAGAGTCATGACCTGGATGCAGTTGGTCCCCTCACAGGGTAAGGATTCCCTGGCTAAAAGTGGAATACTTGTCCAAAGGATTTTTTTCCATTGAAGACTTTCTTATCTTCTGCTGTCAACCTCTTCCTAAAATTGCTATGTATTTTGTGAAAAAAAAATTGAAATTGAACAAACTATACTTGAAACAAAGCAAAGAATCTGCTACTACAGAGAGTTGAGTGAAACTGACCAAATGCCACAAATGTGTCATGTGCTTATGCTAGCAAGTTAGATGAAACACCAAAGTATTCTGTAGAGGAATGGGATCAAATTTTACAAGAAGTAGAATTATTTGAAAATGAAGAGCTGCACAAGAAGAATCGATGTTGAAGCGGGCAGTTTAGAACAATAGACGAAGAAAATGTGGAAAGTGATCCTGAGGATATGTGCCACTCGCTGCACTGTCAACATGACGACTAGCTACATGGTCGGCCAACTGCAACCACATTCCAATAGCTGATAGGCCCTGCTTATGCATTGCCAAACCCCGCCACCCTTTGGATTACTTTTTGTTTTTGCCTCTTACGTGTTTTCAAACGGTTGTAAATGAAACCAACAGGTATATTTGACAAAAGCAAGGTGCCAAGGGCACACCTGACCTGACCCCCCCCCCCCCCCCCCCCCCCGTTTGTCAAACATGACATCTGAAGAAATGAGGGTATATCATCTATCTGTATGGATTGTGATGGAGATAAATGGTAATTTGAAGGTTTAATTTATTTAATAGAATTGGGAAACTAGGGGAAGTTTGGTGAATCTGAACATAAGAGGGTTTAGGGGCAAGCCAATGTTTTAAATGTACATAAGAAAATCTTTTCCATGTTTTTTTTTTCCTTCAGGTCTTATGATGGATGCCGACTCATCAACCAAGTTCATTGGGTCCCTGACCAAGTTTCTGCAGTCACTATGCAATGGATATGTGGAGTTCCAAAGAGGGGTAGAACTTGTGGGACACATTTACCTTAGCATTGACACAGGTGAGAAAGTGGACTATATCTTACACGAAAAGGTCAGCAAGAACGATGAAAACTCGGGTCACATTTGTCAGCAACAGTTTTCATGCTCAGCCTCTGGACAAAACAGAACCGCCAAAAGACAGCTCTGTAAGACCTGGTGTAGACAGCAGAGACTCTGAATCTGATGATGATATTATGATAGTAGATCAGTCAAAAGGCACGCCAGGAAGCACAAACTTTGGAACTATACCATCCAGAAGCATACAAACTCAGGTATTGACAAGCGAACAGACGGTCATTGCATCAGAATCGGAGCAGCACAAACCAACTGTCATCTCCGCAGAGGAACAGGCAGCATCCTGGAAAACCCCCATGCACTGCCACTTCTCAAAGCTCATCGCAGGAAAACCCCCCAAATTAATATTTGGAGATGGTGAAGCTGGAGCAGCTGTCAATCTGATGAACTTTTTCACTAGCATCACATGTGGTTGGTGGAGATTCGGCTTCAACAAATTTCGCTGATCACTGCAAGGGTCAAGCAGGAGGTGCGGGAAGGATCAGTCGCCCAGGCAGTCAGTGATAACAGCAGGACACCCAGTGTGGATTAAGCAGGGACCCAGTGAACACTTTGCATGGAGGTCCTGATACCGGTTGGCCGCTTTATGTTTGTACTGCATGTCTTTGGAGTTATTGGATATGATTGTGAATACATGTAAGTTCTAACTATAGATCATCTCATCTGTTTTAGGAAAGAGTATTGTGATGATGTGGAGAGATGAGACTCGTATAGGATATAACTGTTCTAGAAGATATGATGTTTGAACAGTTAGGAAAATAAAATGTAAAGCGTACTGGAAATTGTTTTTGGCTTGTTCTGTTCAACCAGCCAAGATATAGTCACTCACTTTGAATGTCTCCAATCAGGACCGAGGTCAGTCTATTTACATTACTGGACTAAAAGAAAGCTCTCTGGTTCAGATTGTTAGTTCCCGTTAACCACTTGTTTAAGCTCGACTAGCACCCCTTCTCTTTGTACCAAGAGTTGGTCTTTTCCACCAATTGTGTTTTAGTCTGGTGAAATGCGTCACCAATGCTACAGCTGTCCCTGTTATTTGGTTATATTTTGTCTGCCTCGAAATCAGCAGTTTGGTGCTGATTGTTTGAAAAAGGGAGGGCTGCTAGGGGGCTGTTAATTTCATAAGAGTTCTAGAGTGTGAAAGAGGTGACGAGTGTTCTCCAATTTTGGGGGTTGATTTTATTTTAGTTTGTGCAGTTTTTACAATACCTTAGCTCTATTGCTTTTCAGGTGTGACACTTCCAGTTAGTGGCACTGTAGTATGAAAGCGCTTGATTCACAATAATTAAGGGGGGGGGGGGGGGGGGGGGGGGGGGGGGGGGGGGGGGGGGGGGGGGGGGGAAAGGGAATGGGGTTGGGGGGGGGGATACGGGGCCTACAGTTGGTAGGGGGGGGGGGGGGGGGGGGGGGGGGGGGGGGGGGGGGGGGGGGGGGGGGGGGGGGGGGGGGGGGGGGGGGGGGGGGGGGGGGGGGGGGGGGGGGGGGGGGGGGGGGGGGGGGGGGGGGGGGGGGGGGGGGGGGGGGGGGGGGGGGGGGGGGGGGGGGGGGGGGGGGGGGGGGGGGGGGGGGGGGGGGGGATTCAAGGCTAGTTGAGCAGTTTAATAACTGGTTTTGACAAAAGATGTGTAATTCATAGGCCAGTAACATTTTCTGAGTTGCCAACAGATTGTGTAGTTGCATTGGCTAGTAAACAAGCTGACAGCCATTTTTACATTCTATGGTGAATTTGTTTTTACTTTCTACTAGCTGGTCTCAGGGTGTTGACCTGGCCACAGTGACTCCCCTAGTAATTCCAGCTCAATCTGTATCCTATGATGATGCATCGAATCATGACGGCCGGCTTTCCTTCCAATCCATGTGTCCCACAGCCGTTTTTTCTTCCTCATCATCACACGCACGCCGTTTTGCACAGTCTCGTCCTGGGACCTCTGGTGCCCGCAAATCCATTTGGGAACCCCCCATGCCAGGAACTCGCAAAGCATGGATCCTGCAGGTGGGTGTTTGCCTTTTTTTTTTAATTATGAATATCGAACCAGGAAAATGAGCGAGCCTCAGGATTTTTACATTTAAAAAAAAAAAAATCTTATTGGGAGCTAACATTGGATGTCACAGTTAATGGGGTTTTATGAACAGGAAAGAAATGATGATGTGCATGGCCTGAAGCTTTTGTGCCGCACCCTCATAGTGACGAAACTTTTTGTGCGCGAAGTAGACCGCTGAATAAAGGAGGACTGTAACGTGGTACTGGTTTCACTTTGCTACAAGGTTGCAGACTGCTGATGACAATTTAATGATTCACATTCAGCATGCATGTCCATTGCAGATAAGTTGTGTTCTCTTGCTAGCATTATCCAAAACACTGAGCTAGAAATCTGATCATTTTTACTTATTGGACATTTTAACTTGTTGGAATCACAATAACAAAAAAAAGTTGTAACTTTAGGTTGCTTGGGATTGAGCCAGTTTGAAAGGGAAAAACATTCATTACAAAATTACTCTCTTGACAAGCGAGCGCCCCGACCTGAAATCACACAGCCAAAAGGCTGAGCGCCTGCCAGCGACGCGATTTTTTAAACACGTGGCAACAATGGGCGCCGCCATGTTTCTCATAGAAAAGGAAGTCTCGCGAGAACGTGACTTCCTTCTCCTGTAGCCATTTACTTCCGTTTGCAACAAAAAAAACGCGAGTCGATGCGTGCCGTGGTTCTCGAGTTAGGAATTTTTTTTTAAGTTTTTTGAGGTCAAATTGCTGTTTTTCCACCATGGCTAACTTGATTTGTGCCGTTCTATAATGAGATTTAGTGATGGAGATACTGTGTTTTGTAGGATTTACGGCATAAGACTTGGTGAAAGTGTGGGTAATGAAGCTTAGAGTGACCTAGATTTTGACTGGGATGAGGTTCCAGGTATGATGAACAATTCGGAGAAAGTTCTGAGAAGAAGAAAATTTTTTTTTTTCCCCGAGTAAACGGCTCATGTGACCATTCTTCAAACTTACGATATAGCAACATATATATTCATAGGAATTTTTAAAAATTATTTTCATTTCATTATTTCCTTTTGCTCTCTTTTAACTTATTTTCTTAATTGGGTAACCATGTTCAAAATTACGGAGTTGCTTACCTTTGCCGATGGTTCAGGTAAGTGCATACTGAAGAGGGTTAACAGTTGAATGCATAGATACAGTGTTAACAGATGTAAAAAGAAATTTGAAGATTAAATTGATATGGCCTTATGGTGGGTAAAACTGGTAGTTTTAAAACGATTTGAAAATGGCATCAGTGTGAGTACATCCAACACTATAAACAGTGGTGTAGAGGTGTCGGGTATTCCGTGTCTGACACAAGTGAATTAACCTGATTATGAATAACAAGTAGAGTTGCTCTTACTCCTGTGATGAAATGAATGCACGTCCATAATTCCAGAGGAATGCTACTTATGAATCCGAATCGCATGGCAGATATCACAGCACACAGACAAAAAAAAAAAAGTGATTCGGTGTTGTAAGCAGAATTCTTTTGGAGTTCTGGGCATGTATTTATTTCATCATGGGAGCAAGAGTTACCTTAATTGTTTGCTATTTACTGTTTACTGTTCCCTGAAAACATGTAACAAACTTTTTTACCTTGACATTTGAAGAAAAATTCAACAAACTTCCTATAAGGCTACTGATGTACCAAAGGTGTAAAATATTAACATAATTGTGAATGAAGCACTTTCATTCTTCGTTGTCCATTTGTCTACATAAATTTGAGCTCAACACACTTTGCTGAGTTGACCTTAGCAGAGATCTTTGGTCTCCCAAGTCTCTTCTAGTTTTTGTTCTTTTCAGAGTGATATTGGATAAAGGCAGCTGTGGAACTCGGTATTCTATCAGTATGGGGACACACAACAACAGTACAGTGATCATGGTGTTGAGATCATGTGTTCTCTTTGTATGATAGTTTTGAATTCTAGTTCAGGTCAATTGGTTACAGAAAGTTAATTCTATGTAAAATTTTTGTAAATGGAATATGAAAGTACAATAGATATTTTATTTCATCTACTAATCTAGTGTTATCAGTTTTATGTGGCCACATTGGTTTTAACCCGTTCACTGCCTGCAAATATTACAAACAAGGCTTTCCCGAGTGCCAGGGAAATCTAATGATTGGGGGTAATAATTAACAACACATGGCTAGCTCAGAAACATACAAAAGATTAAAAAGGAAATATGTATGATTTTTTTTAACGGCCAAGAAATGGCGGTTTGATTGTTTTTTGTTTAATTGACTCATCAACATTCGGCTCGATGGCTTCCCTTTTTTGCCCCGTCCCCCCCTGTCTCCATCCGTTCCCCTTCAAAAAAGACAGCCCCGCCACCGTTGCACCGAAGTTTGTGGTCACACACCTGTCCCTGCCAGCCCAGGTCGAGTCTCTCACCACCATCACATAGGCAAGGTCCAGTCCCGGACCACACGCCTCTCTTTTCCTACTCGAGCTGGATATTCTACCGTTTGTTCCTTCCCTCTGTGTTGCCGCCTGTTAGCCGATGTAGCAGTGTCACTGGTCTCGCGTTGTTCACCATCCTGGCCTCGCCCAGTGTGCGTATGCACCCCTCGGCCCGAGTTGCTTTCTCCGCTATCGCTTATCCTCGCACCCGGTGTCAGCTGTAAAGTCTCATTTGCGAGGCCGTCACGACTGAACGGCCGCTCATGGTCTGCGGGCCTTCCTATCCGCCTTAGCTCTCACTTCATTGCGCGAGTGGTCAGGCATAATTCCGCTTATTACACCTTTCTTTGTCCGATCCGCAGCGCCCGGTCCTCCGTCGTGCTGTACGTAGTTGATTTTTGGTTTTGTTATGTGTCGAAGGTTGTTTGTCGAGCCTTTTTGCACCGCGCGCGGAGCCGAACTGACAAAGGGGTGGTATCCTTCAGTGATGCCCGAATTCACATGTGTCGCTCTCCCTCACGTGGGTCTTTGCATTTCTTGTTTCATACTGTCGCTCTACGCCTGCTCTGCACACTAATAGTTCAGTCTTTGATCGACGAATAGGAGGTAAAGAATGACCATCCAGATACCGTATGCCGTGGGGCCACTAGGCATGGGAGTTAAGTGTTTTAGGCGGCCGTCGGAGACGGTCCTTTTAAAGGCCGTTGGGCTCCTCTGCCCCTGCGTGCCGAGCTGTTGTTTCCCTTCGAGTTGCGCCCTTGTGTCCGCAGTCTGTCCTCTCCCTGCTCTGGGGTCTTTCACTGCCCTGCCTGGGTCCCGGGCCCGAGCGCCCCGGTGTGTCCCCGCTCTCCCACGCCCCCCACACGCGGGCCCACCGCTGTTCTGCTAGGGGCTTCCTGTGGAACGAGGGTAGCCGGCTGTTTGTCTTGATGGGCCCTTCGGTCAATGTCTTGCTTCTACCTTCGTTTTTCTTTTTCAATTGCGGCCAGGCTTGTTTGTTCGCAGTTGGTTGGTTGCCCGCTCGTCGCGGTTGCCCTGGAGTACTGCTCCTCATACATAAATCACGTGGTCCTTTCTATTGCCAAACACCCCACTTTACCGCAGTCTGCGCTTTCATTGCCACCCTTTTCTTTATTCGTCCTGGGTCACGCGTAGCGTGGCGTCAACTCTTGATGGGAATATGTTGCTCTAGGCTGGCGACCCTGGCCCCGTCCCCTCTCCCTGTTATTCTGGTCCCCCCCACGCGGCCGGTGTCACCCCTCTTTTGGCCATTTTCCGGCTCTGATTCTTCAGTGAGACCTGTTGAGATCGGGTCGGTACCCTGCATGGCTCTGTCCTCACACTGGCCCATGGGTACTGATCCTCGGCCCTGCTTGGCCCTCCCTGCCGTCTTTTGGCCCCTGCCTCGGTTGTCAGCCATCACGCAGGCGACCCCTCTCCCCGCGTCCGCTCCCCCACACACGTTTCTTCCCCCCGCACTGGGCCCCCTCCGGTGCGCCCTCGTAACGACGTTCCGGCCCACCTCTCCTGCATGCCCAGTGCGCCCCATTTGTCGGCCCATCCGCAACGTTGGGCCCCCGTCCCAATGCCCCCTCACCTCCCCCATACGCCTATAAGGGCATGAGTTTTGGCCTCTCATCCTCCCTTTCAGCCTCCCTACTGAAGAATCCCCCCTTTCCTCCCCAGCCCTTGTTGGCTTCTGTCCCGTGCCTCGTCAGCCCCCCCCTCCTCCATTACCCCTCAAAGCTACGTGACCCCTTTTTCACCCTTCTCAATTCTATTACACCCCTAGGATAGGGATAGCCCGCCTTATTGCAACTATCCACGTCCTGTGGTGTCAGTCTCGCCCCGCCCCCGGCTAGATCGTGCGTGATTGCGCAATTTTTTTACCTGGCACCATTCTGACCGTCCTTTTGCCCTTTCCCCTCTCAGTCCCCGCCCGCCTTCCCTCCCCTTCTTGCCACACCCCCGACACCGTCTGATTTCTCATGGTGGGGTTCATGTGATTTGTCTGTCTGCTCGGTGGTTTCCATCCATGGGGACCGCACGCCAGTTCCTCAGCCCTGTTGCTTGTAGCCCCTTGGTCGGCTGCCACATGACTGATGAGTATTTGAGGTTTGGGACATCTTCAGTAAGGAATTGCGGTAGCGTTTTGGAGGTGGTTTGTTTTTTGTGCTTGGTTTGGGTAGTTGGGTCTTAGTTGCGGATTTCTGTGGTTTACTGTTTTTTGGCTTAGATCGTGTGCTGTATCAGAGATATCTGGATTGTTCGCCTGTCTGCGACAGCTGTGATGTGATGCTAGACAAGCCTTGCGGGCTGTGTTTCATGTTGCCCCTTCACCAGAGTTAGCAGCACCGGCACCGTTTTTGAGACAGGTGCTAGGTATCTGGATTTGTTTCCCGCGAGGCCGTCTCTGTGAGATGTTGTCTGTTTCCTTTTCTGGTTTGCACTTTGGCCTTCCGCGTTGTACACAAGCACGGTGTTTTGTGTGTGTGTTTAGAGTGTGATGGTTTCCCAAGACTCGCGTTGAGGTTGTTGTGGTCCCTGGTGAGTTGTGTCCATGTCGTTTTGAAGTAGATCTAGGGTTTTTCTAGTATGCTGACAATACCCAGTTCCACTCCTTCTAGTTGTCTTTTGGCTTGGATCTCGCTACGCATAGGGGGCGTTGGGTTTGCGGTATTGGGATCAAACCAAAGCCCCCCACTATCAGGATTTGTGGTGGGTGTTCGCTGGGCAGACTGTTGTGATTTCTTCCGTAGCGCGTGTATTGGGACCCCGAAGGCGCGGCTGTCGACAGGCCCGGAGGCGACAGCTGGGGTACCTTTGGTAGGTCAGACTTGTTCCCATCCCCCTAGTCCGTTAAGTTGCTGCGGTTTCGCCCGGCTTTATTCTATTATTTCATTTGCAAATTATGGACCAACACCTTTGTGTGTGGGGTTGGTGTGGGGGTATTAGCGATGTCGAGGTTTGACTCAGCATGTTGCGGGGGTAACGCGGTTGGGTGTTTTTGGTAATCTCGGACCCCTGGGCGGCTCCCTGGATTGGCAAACTGCTGACTGGCAGAACCGTGCGGTGTAGAATGGGGGGTTGTTTGTGGGGGTTGTGTCAGGTCGCGGTTTTGTAGGGGCGGGGGGTCGCTTCAGTGGAATTCGTTTTTGTGAGCGAGTGACGGGCGCGGGGTGGCGCGTGCGAGAAGATGTTTTGGTAGTGGTGGTGGGGGTGTGGTGACCGCGGGTAAGTGGCGTGGTTGGTTGTGGTGGTTGCGTCGGGTTGTGCGTGCGAGGGACAGTTGGGCGGATGACTTTACGTGTTGGAAAAGGGGTGTTTTGTGTCGTGTGTGTTTTGTATCCTGACAAAGTTGGGATGCGAGTGCTTTGGAAAAGACACAATATTGTGGCCGATCGATATGGGAAGCCGGTGGGGTAGGTGTGATGTGAGATTTCGTGGGACAGGATCACTTTAAGATGAAGTAGTGGGTGTTTTGTGGGGGGGTGGCAGATGAGCGTAGGGTTTAAGCGTGTTCAGCTTTTGGCGGAAGTTGTTTTGTGGATGGTGGTTGTTGTCTGGGGATGCAGGGGGTTGTGATGGGAGCCAGGTGTGACCTCAGATAGTTGAAGAGCGTTACGTTAAGATCATTTGAGATAAATATTTACAGATGGTTCATAGTAATGGAAACGTCTGACAGGCCTGGTGCTGGATTCACTATACCATCTTTAAATGTGCAAAAGTCTATCCTAGGCTAGAAGCGAGAGAGAGATATTCAATTGATAATCAGAGTTTATGTAAATTATGAAAGCTCTGAAGTATTATCCTCTATGACACGCCGCCAGTAGTATTCAGGTTTAGTAGGTGTGCTAGTTTGTGTTGAGGCTCAAAATCAGTTTTACAGGATCGATTTAATAGCACCGTGAGGCTAGATTATAAAATTTTGTTGTAATGAGGTATTCTGTTTTTTGAAATTCAAGCATCTGGTGAGCATGTTTACTCTTACCGAGCCTGAGGTTTTTATTATAGCAGTTGATTTTTGCTGGGTGGCGGTTTCCGTTTAACATTGTGGCTTTTGTTTAAAAGGGAGATGCATATATTAGCAGAGACCAAATTGGACAAGCAGGGAGCTTGGTTACAAGTTTAAGGAGAAGAATATTTTTATAAACAATTCTGACAATGTTGATAGTGTGGTAAATAACCTTGCTTTTTTGATATTGCTTTGGTTATTGCTCAGTCCCCAGTTTGCAAAACTATTGTGAAAAAAGACACTTTGAGTATATGTGTTAATAATGATATGTTTTTTTTGTTTTTTTTTTTTTTTTTTTTTTTTTTTTTTTTTTTGGGGGTTCTGGGGTGGTGGGGGAAGGTGCTGATAGTACAATGGAATGTCTATTGCAGTTTAAAGTCTAAGATCATCTTGTGATGAATTGTAGCAAAATCATTAGCGGATGTACTTTGCGGGGCTCGATGAGTGTTTCGGGTCCTTTTGATAACGACCATTGTGGTTTTAAGGTGCAATGAACAATTTCATAATCCATCCATCCTCAAACCTCAAACCGTGACTCCCCAATAAACAGCACTGCTGAGTTTCAAATCATTCTGATTGGTACCGGATTTTGTGGTTCAGTCCACACATCTTTCTGAACAATACGTTTTGATTAGTGCCAGAGCCCGTGAAATTGGTCTTATCATTGTTCACCTTTACTGTTGCTTCCTGGTTCTTCGCCTGATCCAGTGACCTCGTTAAAACCATGATATCTATGACAGAAAAGGGCTATGCTCATGCGATCTTGGAGTTTGTTAACGGTCTTAGTACTCTCATTAGCCGTTGGTCACAGAAAAAGTCATGTATTGGCACATCACTTATCAGCAGATTTGTTGCGGTTCCCTCCTGTGGGGGAGGGGATCTATACATTTAAGGAAATGGGTCGGGGGGGGATACTATGATCCCTGTTGATACAACCACATTGGTTGTGGCGGATACGAAGTTTGCTGACTGCACTTTATCAATTCAGGGTGTGTGTCTTACAAAGACCCCACACAATCGAATAGGGATGAGCAATAGGGAAAACTCTACACCAATGGGTGGTTCTTGGGCTACAAAATGTGGGTGGGTCTTGGGCAACCCGTCAGAAGGTTTGTGTAGGTCCAAAAATGTCATCCGTAAAGGTTTAATGGGTTAGTGGTCTTTATCACTGTCACTTGACATGAGCTGAAAAAAATTTAACTGTTTTTAGTGTTTATTTGACAATTGAAGCGCATTTCAGTTGTGGTGCGGCTTTTTGTAACAGGACAGTTCTCACCCAGCAAATCTGAAGTGTCAAAAGTCTCTGTTTTACGTGTGTATAGAAGTACTTGACACTTTAATACTTCGGGTGTTGAAAACTGGGAATAGGTTTTAGGGAGACAGTTTTCTGTGATTTCCTGCTTCAAGCACATCAATTTAATGATGACAAATATGTTCCAGTGTTTCATACTGAGTACTAGACAGGAGAATTGCCACATGTTGGCCGTTAACATAATGCATCAGTGTCACAACGCATAAAATCCTTTGGATAGCTGATGCAAGAGCTCGAAAAGGACACCAAAAGAGTTGACATTTCATTTAAATGCACTTATCACTTTAGAGCGACGGCGAGTTGGACTGAAAAATGGATGATAAAAACACTTGATGCTCAGACATTTGCAAGTTACTTGCTAGGGGAAGTGTCAGGTTTTTTTTCCCAGAGGGAAAGAGAGTGGTGGAAGGCAGGGGTCAGCCTGTTGGAATTCTTGTTGAATTTCTGTTAGTTTTGCTTTTCCTCAGTGGGAGCTGTTTGAATGTCTAAGAAACTGGGAACTTGAGACTTGGTGGATGTGGATAGCTAAAAAAGTTTAGAAAACATTATTTTGAAGCAGTAGCATTATTCCATCGAAAATGGTTGGATGGGGTATACTTAAACCCTTTCGCTGCTAGACGTTCTGTTCTGCATAAATCCCCATCGCCCGCTATTTTTCAGAAATCTCATGATTGAACAGTTCATCAGTACCAGCATGTGTGAAAATGGGGGTTATCTCTGGAATTAATTTTTTTGGGAAATGGAGGCAGTGAAATTACTGTTGTGAAATAAATTATGCTAGTAGTAGTTAGACAACAACAGTTTAAAGTTTTGGTAATTTTAAGTGCCCCCCGAAAAATGCTAAATGCAAAATTGAATGCTATCTTTAGTCTCAGCATAAAAATTTTTTTTCAGAAGAATGCCGATCAATGCTATGCAACAAAGAAGGAAAATTAGTCCAATCACACAAATAGATACCAAAGTAAAGCAATATCCTCAGAAAAAAAAGCTAGTAACAAAGTCAGCCTACCCCCACAGCGAAGAAGAGCTTGAGTACATCGGCACCGGGTTTAAAATCACCATGTGAAAGATTTAATTTAACCCATGGCAGGCCGAAAAGTGCACAAGCTTCCAGGCAAGTCGTTAGTGCGTGTGACGAAGAAGGTGGCATAAAAATCAAGACCCACAAACACACAGTGCACTTTCAGCGTGCGCATCGGAAAAAGAAGCAGCGGCATCGGGGGGGGGGTGCAGCCACACACACACAGCACAGGCACACACACCCAAACACCACACGACACCGGGGGCAGCACACAGCCAACTGCTTACCAGAACCCCACTTTCACACACACCCTGCACAACAACAGCACCCCACAGACACACCAAACCTGCTTACACACCACTGGCACAGGGGAGGACACTACACACACACAGCACCACAACACAGCCACACACACACAGGGGGGGACCCACCAAAACTGCTTTCCCACGCGCCACTTGACCCACACACACAACCCATACACACAGCACACACGCGAGGCAGCACACACCCAAACTTCTCCCGCCCCTATGCACACGCACCCGCCCAAACTGCGTAACCAAGAAAGAAACATCAGGTCATGCATCCGTCATCAAACACACACACAGGAAAAAAAAGAGAGAAAAGGGGGGTGGGTGAGAGAGTAAAAAAAGAGGACACCCCACAACAGCCCACATCTGAAAAAGAACACAAAGGGGGGGGGGGGCACCCGAGCACACACCACCAACTGCGATTCCCCAGCCCACGGCCACACAAATTCACTAACCTAAACAAGAAAAAAATCACAAACCCACATGACAGCAAAAACGAGGGGATAACCCACAGCACACATGGGAACACACACCAGACACTTTCTTATCCGCCACTTTCACACCATTAAAGAGAGTGACTGAGGGAAACACACACACACACAGCAGACACACACACACAAAGGCGTGTTCGCAACTCATCGGCTCTCGGTCACAAATCACACACGCACGGCACAACACCCCCACCACCCACACAAGCACTACAACACACCACACTTCACACCTCACACACGGACAGGGCACACACTAGTAGGATATCCCTTTCACTAAGCGTTGTAAAGCAATAATTTCTATTTAGTGAAATAAAGTTCATTGCACTTACCTTGGGTTCCTCTAACCTGGGGCAATGCTGTGTGGTTGTAACATAGTCCATTGGTTACTCAAAGCGCGTGCGGTCTGTCAGCAGCACAGCCGTCTGACAGGGGCAGTTCAGGCCATGGCCCCGCTTACGAGCCTCGGTTCAAGGCAAGGGAAACCGCTAGGGTGTTTAGGCAGTTGATCATTATCGATACCTGCTGTTTCTCCCGACCTCTAAAAACATCTCACCAATCCCGGGGGCCTACAATGTCGGGTCGACTGCAAGTATGACTCAGAGCCCGCACGAGATAATGCTTAGTATCAAATGTCTCTGTGTAGATTGAGTTGTGTGTGTGTGTGAATGAGGAGAAACAGAGTGAGAGGACAAATAGAATCGGTTGTACGCGTGGGGTTATTCGTATTTCGGGCGCGACTTAAGCCTTTTTTAATTAGTCAGGACGGCGACGAGTACGTGTTGCTAAAATGGTTTATAGAATTTCCATACGATATGTATAAACAGGACTAGTGGGTATAGAAAGTGCGGTTAAGAAGAATGCCCCACGTTCACTGACAGCTGCTGCATGAGCGAGCACAAATAGCTGTGACAGCATGTTCAGGGAATCCCCAACTGTGACTTTTTTTCTGGCTTCATGTTTCATCCGAATTGATAGAAGATGGGTGATAGTATCGGGAGGTTAGTATGTACCCGTATTTTGAGTATGCCGGGTTAATGGCTTCATGGTCGTTGTGGTGAGCTGACAGATTCAGCGAGGTAAGAATGTGACGTCGGGCGGCGAAAAAGGGTAACCCTACCGAAACTTGTTGATGCAGAGGCATCGCGGAGGTTCAACCAAAATAGAACATGGGGTTGAATTAGATCGGCGTAGCGGGTGCAAGGGTTTAAAATGGTTGGTGGGGTCAAATGTCAGGGATATGGAATCCTCATCAGTATGGCATAGAAAGCTAAGTACGTGTAGTTTCTAGCGACTAGTGCGTGGAATGGGTGATGGTGTACGAAAAGGGGGAAAAAAGGAAAAAAAAGAAGGAGAGAAAGGGGGGGGGAGGAGGGGGGGGGAGGAGAGGGGAAAAAAACGGAAAGAAATCTGAGTCACGGGGGAAATCCCTGACTTTGGAGCCTAACAAGAAATTAAGATGTTTATTTCTGCGCAGTACCTAGATATGGTGGACCGCGTATTTAGTCTGGTAGTGCTTGAAGGTTAGGGTGAGATAATGGGGATGACATGTGATCAGTGAGGGAGGATACTGCGGTTGCTGGAAAGAAAAATGCTGAAAACCAGTTTCCCAGAGCAGTTTTCATTTTGCCGTCTTACCAAGAGATGTCGTGATATATAATTATTGTATTAAGTGTGAGTGTACTGGGATATCTCGTCGCCGTCTCTCGTCTCGGAGTGGGTGCTGTGGAGGGTGCACATTTCACATTTGTTCATGGTGTAAGATATGTTCACGTGACAAAAATCACCACGTTTTCTGGTACAACTTGTTAGTGTCGCTGGATGCAGTTATAGCCCACTCTAGGAGTTGTTGTAAATGAACGTTTTTTGTTAATAGATTGTCCTCGGGGTGCTCGCCTGCAGCAATGATCAATGTTTATCTGGTGTTTCTTAGTGGTGGACTAGCTCTGTTGTAGTTGTAATGTGAAACACTAGTCGTGGGGCCTCATGGCTGAAGAATGGTGGGGAATTCTCCTGAATCCTGGGTGGTTACCGTGAAAGGAGGGGTTGGGTGAATCAGTGACAAATCTGAATTTCGGATTTCATTGAGCTGTTGTCACTCGGTCCGGAGAAATGATGCAACGGGATTCCCCCACGTCACCTACCCACGCCTCATTTGCTAGTGTGTTAGTGGCCCACTTTGATGTGTAACACCTTTTGAAAGTTCATGTTTTAAGTTGCAGCTGAAGAAGGGTTTTGTCTGGACACAAGATTTCCGAGACCGAATGTGTTGGCGATGTTTGACTTCGCTGGCATGTTTCTAACTTAGTCTAGATGGAGAGTGGCAGTTGAGTCGTTTGAGATTGACTGGGGCATTAGAGTGATCGAAAGGTAGTAAAGAGTAGTACAAAGGACCATTGGTGGTACACTGGAAAGGATGAGGGTGATTACATTGTCAACTCTAACTATATAGGAACAGTAGGAGGCTACCTGAAAACTATGACGGAACATGTCGGGAAAGGGATATCTGTACAGCGAAGTTGTTCTCGCTCATGCCGATGAAACATCACCGTAGAGCAATGATCTGTAACACCCTTGTAAGAGGTAGTGAACAGTACACAGACAAGTGTCTGTGACGATGATCGTTTTGTCATGGTGGATATGTGGTATCGGGGGCGGGAATGTCTTTTTACGCGTTGGGAATGCTCTTTATTCCGGTGGGTTAGGGTAAGCCGTTGTTGCTACACAAATATATCGCATGGGGAAGGAGAGCGGGGGCCATTAGAGAAAGGGATAATTGTGGTTGGGGCCATGGATAGGGGTGCAGCGAAAAATGATATTGCGAAGTTAAAATAGAAATATGGCATGTTTGAGAATTATAAGGTGATTGGCGGGGGTGTGGAAATGTCTGTTGTAATTAGTGAAATATTTATTCTTTGATGGCAGAAGTCGATAACACTTTCCTGACGTGGGCATTTTTCTCCGGGCAGACAAAAGAGGCTCGGACAGGGGCAACCAAGGGAGTGGCGTCGTTGTACTAATTCAGCAGCACAGAGAAACTTTCAGAATAAAAAGACTGTGTGTGTGTCTGTGGTCTTAAATATCTCTCTGCAGGCTCGTTTCATTGTTGGTTTTGTATTTTGGTAGTGCTTTTGATACAAAGGCGGCGTTGTATAAAAAAAAATCAGTATTTAGAAATAGCTTATGAATGGGTGAATAAGCTGCTGTGAGAATAACAATGTGTTCCTATGTCCAGGCTCGCCTTGTTCTTTTGTTTGTTGTGTTTTTTTTTTAACCCCTTCATGTCAGATTTCCTCCATCTTTTCTTGTGGACCCCCCAAATTCCTAAGTTATGTGACTCCAGTGTAAATTCAGTTTTTGACGGGGCTGTTGGAAGAGGAACCTACAACTCCGGCACCCCTCAATCCCTTTCTCACATTTGGTAGATCGCAGCTGCAACAGTAATCTGGCACACTGTAAATTGAACATACAATAACAACAGTGAACACACGATTCTCGTGCGATACACAACCATCAACACAAACCGCGACATCGATGGAATGCAACTGTAGATGAAACACACCTACACAGAACACACAGCCTAGGGCACTGTAGTATTGAAACACATGCATACACAGGCACAACACGACAGAGGAATATAAGCTTCCCCAGATTGGGCAACTGGTAACACGTTATGTTTATTTTTGAATTTTTTTCGCCATACTGAAATACAAACGACCTCTACGAAAAAAGGGCAAACACAACGACACAACACACACCCAACAAACACCCAGCACAAAGGGAAGGCAGAAGGGGGGGGGGGGGAGGGAAGGGGCGCGACACACAGCGAGCGCGGGGGTGGGACACGACAAAATATCTGCGAGCGAGATTTTCAGCGCCGGGCTTGCCTACTTTCCCCCGCCCTAGACCACCACCACCCACTCTCCGTCCGTCGCCGCCTTACCCGAGTGTGGTTTGTGCATGAAAAAAAGGTGCAGCTGTAGTGTTTAATACGGGTGGGGAAAAGAAAAGTAACATTTCCACAAAACTGGCGGCAAACACAGCCCCCGATCAGGTTGAAAATCCTTGACCAAGACTCTAATAGCAAAAACATCTTGCATTGTTTCCATGCACAATTATCTAGTGCCGCTCTTTTGCAAGAGTAGGCTATTATGTGTTTCGTGTAAAAACATGTCATTAAAACATTAGCATGGCGCACATAGTACATCATAAATTATTCCAAGTTTTGAAAAGATGAATTGGTTGCGTAAACAAGCACAGTTTAAAATGCCTGCTAAAGTGCAGCAGGGATTCCCGTTTTAAATAATAGTATTAAGTGCTGAAACAAGTGTGTACAGTGTGCGAGTGAAGGAAATAGATAATGAGAAAATTTTGGCCAAGTTCTTTTTTGATACTAGGGCATGATGTAGTTGGTAAGCATTGCAGGTGTTAGGAGGTTGTCCGGCTCAAGATCTTTTTTCCTCTCTCTGTGGAAAAGAGTTGACAACCACTGACAATTATTGGTCCAGGACAAACTAAGGGTCAATGTCGTATACACGAAACACAACTATTTCCAATTTTGTTTAAGGGTCACACAATCTTTAGTGAAAAGGATCACCCTTGGATTCAACTGCGAAAAGCGTGTGAGACTGAAACGTGTGTTCAAGGGGATGTATAATGTAGCCCACAAGAAAGATACAGCCCTGCTGACATTGTTCACGTAACGCATAATGAAGCAGCATGAAAGTAGAAAAAATATAACAGATAGAGAACAAGGGAGAGGTGTAAGTGTTTTCATGTTAATACCTTTGCCTCGAGTCCATACATACTATAAAGATGCCGTATGGATCAGAACGACAATGTTTCCCAATGTTGCTGGTGGTCGCATTTTTAAAGTGTTTATCCTGGTTTATAGAATAGGACGCTGCACCTATATTGGCCTGCCCATCTTCTTTGGCGTGCAGAATAAAATGTATCTAGGCCACTCTTTGTTGATTTCCAATGTCTCTTCATTTTTCTGTTAGATTTCAGATTGGCCTAAGCAGAGTGTTGCTTATATACCTATCAGGCATCCATTCATTAGTCAATGTCCAATCCCAAACTCTTCTTTCATTTACGTACCCATGTACTCCTTGTGCTGGTGTTGGCATGAATGCGTGTGGGTGAAGGAATGTAATAGGGGACGCGGACGTAAAATTCCACACACAGAATGACGTGGTGCTAACGGGTCTGTGTGGAGGAAAAACTGCCGCCGTGGATTTCATTTTGTAAGGGGGAGGTGGGGGATGGGTGCACGGGGCTTTGTACTGTGGAATGGGGGATTTTCTTCTTGCAGGACGCTGGATGGTTATTGTTGATTTGCTGTACGCAAGACACTTTGTGGCGTATAGTGAATCTCATGAAGTCAACTCTGTTGTCGGCAAGAGACTCGATCCTCATTGGTTTGCATGGCATTTTTATTGGCACGAGTGTGCTGTTGACCAGGTGTAGTGGGCTGTGGCATGGCTGAGTAATTTGGTGCAAGCCAGCATAGGTGAGGGTTGGTGTGTCAGAAGTCATGTTGAGAGAAAGAATCCCCTTGCTCTGGGTGTGTTCACATACTCGTAATTACATCTCTGATAGGTTTAGTACTCAGTAAGCTACCAGATGAGCTTGACGAGGGGAACCGGGTGCCAAAGTTGTTTCTATCTCTGTACTGTGTGAGGGGTTCGCACACGGTGCTGCACATGTATACAGGAAAAATCCGTCCTGCTTTAAAACCAAACAAGGAGAAATTAGAGGAAGAAAAAAAGCAACAAACACAGAATAATTTGGCCTGTGCATACCATGTATGGGTCAGGCTGTGTCTGCGTTTCCTAAGTGGAATATGAACACACACAATCCCCCTAATTTTAGAGTACATTAAAAATGGAACCAACTTTCCTTCATACCGTCCGCTCGGGGCGTACCAATAATACTCCCGCTTTATTCTGAGGAATCAGTAGTAAAAATCTGGTCCTTACCCAAGACCCCTTTCTAGTCATATATATCTCTTCATCCTGTTGAGAAGGACTGAAATTGAAGACAAAAATGAGTGGATGAAGTGCCAATTGGAGAAAAATTCAGTAAGGCGAAGGGGGGGTACTTAGTTACTCAATGTAAGTATTGATTTCATATTGAAGAGAACCCGGTCAAAAAATTAGGGGGTATAGGGGGTGGCCAGGCATTGATTTATAGGGGTAATGCAGATGAACCGATGTCTGGCAAGTTGTGATATAAAAGATATCCAATTCACTCGTTACTATATACGAGGAAGGAACTTGAAAACACTCAGCGGGGTTGGTAATGAACTGTTGTCTGTTTCGCTTTTGAGTGAATTCATTCATCCGCGACATAGACACATGGCGCTCTGTATAGTTGTTTCAAGAGCCAATGAGGCATCAGACTGGGTTTCGACAAAACTAGGATGTAGTAGGGTTTGATTACGTTAAATTGATTCTATGGGGACAATATGGGGTCTTTAATTTATAAAACTGATGCCATCTGTACCACAGGAGGCAGAGAAAAAGTCACCATGAGGATAGGGATTGAAAATGTTAGCCGAGTATGGTAAACTAATTTTTCAGGTGCTGTATGGTTCTTATATGTATGATGTGGCACATAAGGTACACGCATGTGTTGTGATATAAGTGGGGGTGTGTGTGGGTGGGTGTTGGTGTTGGATAGGTGAAGTGTGTGAGTGTGTTGAGCTGAATCACAGAAAATGCTAGTTTTACCTATTGATGCAGATCACAAAAAGCGGTCTGAACAGCAAACATTTGTTTTGCAAAGTACCCTAATTTTGGCAGTCAAGGAGTGATTTTATAGGATTTTTGTGATGAGAAGCTAATGTTTCCATCTTAAGAATCGAAGGGAAGGGGGGGAGAAAGAGAGGGAAGGGGGGTGAAATATTCGGTTTCTATGTGCAGCGGTGTTTGCTGAGATGCGGTGTCCAATGTTGCATGTAAATCTTCATAGAAGTCAGGGGGGTTAAGAAATATGAGGGGTATGGTTAGTTTGGGTGAAGAACCAACAAGTAAGGAAAAGTCCCGTTCCAATTTAGTTTTGTACTGAGATTCTGATCACACTGTGTTCTAAGAGGTTTCCAAAAGGACTGGCACAAATGAGGGAAGACTGGTGAGATCAGTCTCTTTGCTTCTGCTCACCCACATGTTGTCATTTTTCAGACCTCTGGTTTGGACAAGTCATACTTACCCTTTTTGTTTCTTATTTTCATGTCCCTATCATTTCAGATATTTTCATTTCCAGTGCCTCACGGTGGAACTGCCGCATCAGTCACACGAGTACATTGTGATATATAGGCTGTCCAGAACTGTAATTGACCTTGAGTATTTCTGTCATTTCTATGACAAAATCCGAAGAGCGATGAATAGTCAATTTTTGGCCAAGTAGTTCAGGTGTGTTCCTCAAATACCGTCTGTGTATCTTGTCACACTTCAGACTTTGGCATTGATTCTGTACAAGGTGGACAGTGGATCTTCAGCTGCATTACTAGGGACATCAACCTGGCTGAAGATCATTACTTTTTACCGTTGATGAAAATTTAAATATTGAGTTGTTAATTGGTACAGAATTTGAAGAGAAGCTGCTCACTTTGTAGTCTGAAAATATGGTACTTGGTGGAATTGAAAATCGGAGGTTCATCTGGAAATTTAGAGCCAAAAATCTTCATTCATGCCATTGTGCCAAAGTGCGTTTTTGATTTTGACAGGATTCAAGTTCCAGAGTTTTTTAAGTCTTGCCCATGGTTCGTTTTTAATTGATTCAGGGCTCTGAAGTTCTGACTAATGGTCGCCAGTATTTGACGTGCAGGCGAATTTTCCACTTTTTGCTGAATTCTAGTGAATAGATAGCACAGATACTCGTAGAACCATAGAAAGATAAATTGTGGAAGGAAAAGTGGAGGCCAATTGGTAAAAAGTTTCTTTTTTTAATATGTGGCAAACCGGGTGCGTACTTCGTTCTCCACTAGACAAACACAGGGGGGAGACGTGCCCGACGTCTCGCACGTGGGTCGCGGGCGGGTCACACACCACGAAACAACACAGGGGCAAAATGTGTGGCGTGAATTAAATCACAAGAGAACTGAAGGGCTTGTGTTGAAGTGGGTTGGCTAAGTGTCATGGACTCAGGCTTGGGAGGTTTGTGGGTTGGGATTCCTATGCAGGCCATTTATTTGTGGATTTAAGAATATACACTGCCCTAGACAATAGTGGCATAACCTACCAACAACAACAAGAAATTGAAGTTTGTCTAAAGAGACCATTGTGTGGTAAGAGAGGTGGATCCCCACACGCTGTCACGTTTAAGAGTGGAAGTTATAGGAGAAGTAAGCCAAGTTACATTGGGTTTGTCTTTGAGTTGTGTCTCAAAGTTCTGACGAAGGCTGTGCTGGTGTCTGTATCTCTCATGCCTGTATTGATGGTGCTATGGTATGGGGGGCTCGAGGGAAGTAGTGGTGATGGTCGGGTTGATTGAAAAAAAATTCCCGTCCCTAAGTTGGCCATTATGCAGATCAGAATGTAAAGTCTGTAGCATCTCCTCAAGCCTCATCCTCATGGGGGGGGGGGGCATTTCAAAAAAATTTTTAGGGTATTTTGTGGCCCGTCAGTGCCGAGCTGGTCACATGTGACCTCAGTTAAATTCGATTGTGGTACCTTTCCACATTTAGTGGCCGCTTTGTGATTGATTCTGTCAGTGTCACCAGTCATGGTAGGCAGGGAGTTACATGGGGGGGGGGGGACTGTGTCTTTGGATGGACAATGGTGGCGCCTTCTGTATGGAGAGCTCGCTGACGCATCTCACATCAATTATTTCCATCAGTAGGGTGTTGAGCAACAGTGCCACTGCGTTTGG
>JADBJO010019531.1:27500-33096 GCA_016801955.1 Conus betulinus | reverse complement strand
TGAAGCCACCAGCCCATGACAACCAGGACTACTAAACGAACAGTGCCCTGTTTCATCCCGTCCAGTGATCCTGAAATCTAGTATAATAACCAGTAGAACAGTTAAACAAACCACCAGGGAGCTTTAGTGGTCCATCACTCTCAGAAATGACAGAAAAATATGCCTTAAGGTAGGATGGTTTACAGCCAGGCTGGTTTAGATAATCAATTCGAGCATATGATACAAGAAGACGATAAGCACCGGTATGGATTCCAGTAACAATTCTTACAGAACGTTGATGAGTTGCGTTTGGGTTCTCTGTAACTTACGCGCATACAACCACAAAAGTCTGTCTCAGGACAGGAAATACGCCATGACTGACGAATACTAAGTAGTAACAAAGATCTCTGTGATACCTGCAGACGGCATTGTTTGTCACGTTTAGGTCGCTGAGATACATGTGGCACTGTGACATACCCAGAATATGCCGCAATATATTGTACGATTATATCAAAATATTCCGTGTTTTCTATATTCAAATTGATTTTGGGATAGTTTTTGCTGTATACACACAAGTCACTTTCTTTAAAATCAATGATTGTTTCTTCCAGAGAATGACTCATGCAGTTAACTTTGCATCCCAAGCGAGAGGTTCGAGCTCTGTAGCCTATGTGCACTGCCCACTGACTGGAATTACATTCGTATTCTAAACGTTTTAAAGAAACTCTGAGCCCAACATCCATGCCCTGCACACACATTTTACAGAAAGAGTGGAACCCTCACACATCCCATACACCACACCCTGGTGTGCTGTAAACTGTGGTAAATTGTTTTCACAGTCTGAGCCATTGACCCACAGGAGCATGTCGTCTGTGTAGTTCTGAGTCAGAACATAGTTCACACCTGGGCAGATGCTATTCAGATCTCTTAGATCAACAGCAGTTATAACATTTATAATGTTTGTCTCCAACCGACCTTTGAACATGCCAACATCAATACAAATTTATAGGTAAATGTATGATACAGCAATTATGAATCAGTGTTATTTCTGTAAAGTGGAATTCCATAAGAGCTAAAGGCACACAGTATTGGTAATAACTATGTTGATGAACTGAGACCTTTGGTATGTTACACTTTCTACAGTTAAGCCAAACTGCATGTGTATACAGTGTTCTAAACCCTAGTATGGTTATAGGAGATTTGATTCCATACCAATGTTCTTCCTTTGAACTGAAGAAATACAGAAAATTTAAAGAACTTGGAGTGAGTGTAAAACATAATGAATGCACAAAAAAGTGTCGGATGAACTGATTACGCACGAATTTCATAATGATTCATGGAAGTTACACTTTTTTTCCGTCTGGCATAACTGTTTAAAAAAAGACCCCAAACTCAAGTACACCTTTGACAAAACTCCACTAGTGGCATACCTGCGTGACACCAACCTCAGGGATCATCTAGTACGAGCCACTTACAAAGACTCACCGAGCAGCTCTCCACCAGGAAACCACCGCTGCAACAAACCCCGATGCAAAACCTGCCCCTTTTTAAATACAACCAATAGCACCTTCATGGGCCCATCAGGCAAAAGTTTCACCATCAGATCGCCCTTCACTTGCCGATCTTCCAACCTTGTGTACATTCTTTCATGCAGCCTCTGTTCCAAACTCTGCTGTGTGGTGAGACCTACCGTACCCTGGATGATAGATTCAGGGAACACCTCCAGGCTGTCAACCTGAATAAGGACACCCCCATAGGTACACATTTCGATAGCCCTGGACGTAACGTGTTTCATATGTCAGTCTCTGCTGTTCACCAAAACCACTCAGATGCCATACACCGTAAATTCCTTGAATCATCTCTGATCTCTAGGCTAGGGACGCTCACTCCCCATGGACTGAACATCAAGGACTGAGGTGGTGGAGTCGCCATTTTAAATATCCAATGTGGACTGCCTGAATGGCCGTTGGAGGTCCTCCCTTTTTTTTTTAACTTAATTTATTATTATTATTATTATTATTATTATTTATTATTATTATTTTTGCAACATACGGGTAGCTGGGATATGATGCATAGCTTGTTTGTGGTCATCTGCACTACCCTACCCTTGTTGTTTTTCAAAAAGGTTTTTAAGGTTGAAAAAAATTTTTGGTTGTGCATGTATATATCATATATATGCCTAGACACCCTAAGGTATGCATATCTTTTTGAGCCGTAAACGAGCTTCCCTTCCCCCCCCCCCTCCCCCCTCTCTCTCTCTCTCTCTCTCTCTCTCTCTCTCTCTCTCTCTCTCTCTCTGCCTCTCTATAATGATAGGTGTGTGGGGTTGGGTGATTACGGGAGGGTGGGGAGTGCGCACATGTGTGTGTGTGTGTGTGTGTGTGTGTGTGTGTGTGTGTGTGTGTGTGTGTGGTGGTTAAAAAAATGTTCGCGGTTCTGCATGTATATATCATATATATGCGTAGACACAATAAGGTATGCATATCTTTATGAGTTGTAAACGGGCTCCCCCCCTCCTTCCCCCCCGCCCCCTCCCCCCCCCCCTCCCCCTCTCTCTCTCTCTCTCTCTCTCTCTCTCTCTCTCTCCTCTCTATATGGTAGGTGTATGGGTGGGTTGGGGGGAGGGGTAATGCCGGGAGGGTGGGGAGCGCGCATGTGTGTGTGTGTGTGTGTGTGTGTGTGTGTGTGTGTGTGTGTGTGTGTGTGTTTCTTCTCCTCCCCTTTCCCCCTCCCCCCCCCCCCCCTCTTTGCTCCCTCCCTCCCAACAACAACCATCTACTTTCAAGACAAGATTTCCTCAGATTTCTATTCACTCACCTTTCTTAGCCTGTGTCTACCCAGCCTCCTTTACTTTTGTGTGTGTGTGTGTGTGTGTGTGTGTGTGTGTGTGTGTGTGTGTGTGTGTGTGTGTGTGTGTGTTTTGAGTTCTTGTGACTTCAACATTTATTGTGGCGTCTTTTTTGTTTTATCTGCCCGTTCTTTACGTCATTAACACAGGAAAAATTTGCGTGTGCTGTCGTGGGTCCTCAGTTTCATGTCATTTGAAAAAGACTCTAAGAGTCGAAAACGTTGTGTATTGTTTTTGTTTTCTTTTGACCCCCCTTTTGTTTCGGTCTTTACCACCAATCTTCAAATTATATAGTTGTGTCATGTAAGTTCCATTACCCCAGCCAACTGGAACCTCCTCTGCTCTTCACCATGGACATCACCGCACTCTACACCAACATTCTCCACAAGGATGGCCTCATTGCCCTCAAGCACTTTCTGAGCAACAGCACCTACAACGTCCATGTGCCCACTATCCTTCGCCTGGTGGAACTAGTACTCACACCGAACTCCTTCCAGTTTGGAGACTCGCACTACCAGCAGACAAGTGGAGTAGCCATGGGAACTCGCATGGGCCCCAGCTATGCACGCCTGTTCGTCGGCTATGTGGAGTCCCAGACCCTTCCAGCAGTACAGTGGCCCCACGCCAGCCCTTTTCAGTCGATACATCGACGACTGTGTGGGCCTGTGGACAGATGACAGAAGCAAACTACTGTCCTTCATCAGTTTTGTCAATGCCTTTCACTCTTCTTTGAAGTTCACATATGAAATATCTGACAGCTCTCTCCCCTTCCTGGACATCAAACTCATGATCACACCTGACAACCAAACCATCTATGCCTCAGTCCACTACAAGAACACAGACTCACATTCTTACTTGCTCTACTCCTCAAGCCATCCAACAGCCATCAAACGTGCCATTCCTTTCTCCCAGTTCCACCGCCTCAGATGCCTGTGCAGCAATGAGAACGATTTCCACACTCAGGCAGCCCAGATGATCAGCTTCTTCAAAGCACGAGAATATTCGAAAGAGTTGATCCAACAGGCACTGGACCAGGCCAAACGCATCTCCAGAGGAGGCCTCAACACAAAGACCGAGACAATTCACAATGACTGCACCCTTGTGACTCTGACATACCATCCTCACAACCTGGAAGTCAAGAAAATTCTTTTCAAGAACATTCCTATCCTACAGACTGACCCCAAGTTGGCAAGACATTCAAACAATTTCCTCTGATGGCCTTCAAACGAGACCGAAACCTGGGCGATCATCTGGTTAGGTCGTCATTCTGACCCACAGCCCCCCCCCCCCCCCCCCCCCCCCCCCCCCCCCCCCCCCCCCCCCGAACCACTACTCCCTGGGCAACAGCTGCTGTGATAGACAAAAGTGCAAATGCTGTCCCTTTCTCAACACTACCACTCTCACCTACTCAGGACGCCATTTCATTTCACCATGAGGAGCAGTTTCACCTGCCAAACCAGTGAGTTGGTATATGTAGTCCACACTGCAGCCTGTACGGTCACATCTACGTAGGCGAGACATTCCGCACATTGGACGAACGCTTCAAAGAGAACACAGGGACGGCATTCTCCAGAAAAAGCAAACCTCAGTGGCTATGCACTTCACCGATCCCCACAGCATAACCCACTTCTCCATATCAGCGGTCTGGCGCAACAGCACTGGTGACTCCTTCAAGAGAAAGAACATGGAGAAACAGATCATCCACCATCTGGGTAATACAACACCAGATGGCCTCAACATCAAAGACTAAACCAAATCACACAGCTTACCCTGTCCCCACCTTTCCCCTCTCCCTCCCCTCCCCCTCGTTTTGCACTTCCCCCACCCACCCTTCCCTCTCACTATTTACGTTCACATTGCATTACGTCATGATGCAGTGAGTGATGATGAAATTCTGATCTTTACGTCATTGCTTTGAAGACTCTACGAGTCGAAGTACTCAATTCCTCATCTCTCCAGTGGGTTCGTAGTTGTGTGTGTGTGTGTGTGTGTGTGTGTGTGTGTGTGTGTGTGGTGTGTGTGTGTGTGTTGTTTTTTCGTCCGTTGTTTTGTTATCCTATTTACAATAAAGTTTCGATGATTTCTTCTGAAATGTCGTCCACCACTTTGTGTTTCTCATAACAACACATCATGAAAGATAAGCATACATTAATCAGCATAACATGCCCCACTGGCTTTTTTTTTGGGGCAACAAGACCTTCTATAACTTTATCAGATAAGATCAACAATGCCACATAAATAGAATTTCTGCAAGTTGGTTACCAGACCATACTATTACCAAATAACCGACATTGCCCATTAAGGCCACAAGTAAGTAGTTATAGTCTTCCACTCTTAAATCATCCCAGCCTAACTGAGACCTTAGTCAGTCAGTATCCGTATCATTCATTTTCTTCCATTCTTAGACTTCCCCACTGTCTTACATTAATTCATTCTATTTTTTTTTTTCTTTTTACAACTTTGTCACATCGTAGACTTAAGGGGCAACTATTTTGATGGAGGAAAATCCCTGCAACAGAGAAAAACGAGACTTTTGTTGATAATCATTTTCAACTTTCAGATATTATTTTTTTTTTCTACATGTTTTTTGGTGCTTCCAAAATCTTCGGGAAACCTGTGTAATGCGTATGCTTACGATTTCCTTTCCACGTTTAGGCCTATACTGGCGATTTTATGCCTTATTTTACAATTAGACTTTGTACTACAGAGGTGAGGATGACTCCCATATAGCGCCTCTAAAATCAGCCCCTATAAAATATGAAAACAGTT
>JADBJO010019531.1:7500-22500 GCA_016801955.1 Conus betulinus | reverse complement strand
GTGCTCCCGCTCCCGTCGGCGCTCCTCTCGCTCCTTCTCTCGGTGATTGAAAATGGATGTGTTCGGGGGGCGGGGGGGGCGGGGGGCGCGGTGGGGTGGGGTGGGGGGGGGGAGGGTCGTGGCGGTGGGTTGTGCCTCCCTTCTCTCCTCCTCGGTCAGCGTCGGTGCGAGGAGGGGGGGGTACCAGGGTGCGTCGTGCGAGGGTACGGTGCGGTGCTGGGCTCTCCTCGGGGGTCGAGAGGAAGGACGGGGGGGGGGGGGGGCGCGTGGCGAGGGGGGGAAGGGGGAGAGGGGGGGTAGGGGGCGGGGTGGGCGTCCGGGCAGGTCTTCGATTCCGGGGTCGGGGAGTGGGGGGGTGGGGAGGGGGGGGGGGGCGGGGGGGGGGGTCGTGGCTCGGAAGGGGGGGGGAGGGGGGGGGTCCGGGTGGGGGGGGGCCGGGTGGCTGGGGGCGGGGGTGGGTGCTGGGTGGTCGGTGTCTGGCGCGGCGGCTCTGCCGTCTGGGCGGGGGGTGCGGGGGCGTGGCGTCAGGGGGGCGGGGCTGCCGGAGGGCGGGCGCTCTCGGGGCTGCCTCTCGGGTGGGGGGGGGGGGGTGGGGGTGTGGAGTCGGGGGAGTCGGGGAGTGTCGGTTGGGGGGGAGGGGGGGGGTGGGTGGGGGCGTGGTTGGTGGGGTTGGGTCGGGTCGGGGGGGGGGGGGGGGGGGGGCGGGCGGGGGGGGGGGTCCCGGTGGGCGGGGGGCGGGGGGTCGGAGGGGGGCAAGGGGTCGGGGGGCGGGGGGGGGGGGGGGGGGGGGGCTCGGGCGGGGGGGGGTCGGGTGGGCGTGCGGGGGGGGGCTCTCGGGGGGTGTCGGGGGCGGGGGGGGGGGGGGGCGGGGGGGGGGGGGGGCGCGTCTCTCCGGCGGGAGGGGGGCGGGGCGGGGGGGGGGGCACCTCCCCCTCCTCTGGCGGGGGCGGGGGCGGGGCGCGGCTCGGGGGGGGTGGGGGGGGGGAGCGGGGGGGGGGGGTGTGGGGCGGGGGTGCTTGGGGGGGGGTGGGGGGGGGGGTGGGGGGGGGGGGTGGGGGGGGGGGGGCGGGGGGGGGGGGGGGCGAGCGGGCGGGGGGGGGGGGGCGTCGCGTCGGGTCGTCGGCGTGCGGGTCTCCCCCATCTCGCTGACGGGGGGGCGGGGGGGGGAGCAGGGTCGTTCGGGGCGGGGGGGGGGCGGTAGGGGGGGGTGTGGGTGGGGGGTCGTCTCCGGGGGTGGGCGGGCGGGGGGGGTCGGTTCTGGGGCGTCGGTCGGGGGGCGGGCGGGCGGGGTGGCTCTCGGTGGGCGGGTGCGGGTGGGCGTGGCGTCGGTCTCTCGGTGTCGGGTTCGGATCGTGCGCGGCGGGCGGTCGCGGGGGGTGGGTCGGGCCGTGGGCGGGTGGGGGCGCTGGGGGTGGCGGGGGGGGCGTCTCGTCTCGGGGGCGTGCGGGGGGGGGGGGGGTGCGGGTCCTCTCGAGTAGGTCCGTGATGGCCCTCGTCCTCCCCTCCCCATCCTCTCCTTCTCTCTCTCTCCTCCCCTTCTCTCTCTCTCTCCTTCTCCTCTTCTCTCCCTATTCTCGTCTCTCCCTCCTCCCTCCCATCTCGCTCTCCCTTCTCTCTCATTCTCCTCTCCTCCCTCTCTCTCCCCTCTCTCTTCCTCCCCTCTCTCCTCTCTCTCCCTCTCCTCTCTCCTCTTCAAAAAGATCCCTGTCCTCTCTCATCTCTCCCCTCCTCTCTCCTCTCTCATCTCCTCCTCGCGGTTTCCCCTCCTACTCTCTCCTTTCTCCTCTCCTTCACCTCCCTCCCTCTCCTCTCCTCTCCCACATCTCCCTCTCATCCCCTCTTCTCGCTCTCTCCTTTCTCTCCTCTCTCTTCTCTCCTCTCTCTCCCTCTCTTCCTTCCTCTCTCTCTCCTCCCTCCCTCCTCTCCCCTCTCTCGCTCTCCTCCTCCTCCTCTCCTTCTTTTTCCACCAGTTCTCCCCCTCTCCGCTCCCCCCTCCTCTCTCTATCCTCTCTCCCCTCCATAGAACTCAATCTCCTCCTCCCTCCTCTCTCCTCTCCCCCGCTCCTCCCTCTGCTCTCCTCTCCCTTTAAAAAGCATAAGGGATAAGTGTAGATGTCAATGTGTCTATTGCTGTGTTCAATGATACTTTGACATTGGCTTCAGAATGTATGTTAAAACAACTGAGATTTGGTGGCTTCCCGAAAAAACAAGTATGGTTTAACAAAGTATGCAGGACAATAAAAGCGTCCGTAAAAAGTTCCCTAGAATCTTCAGACATGAGCGATCCAATGCAAATTTAAATGAGTACTTGGAACAGAAGAAATGCTACGATGATTTACTGAAAGCTAGTCTGATATGTATAAAACTGGTCTTAGAAACAAATTATTGAATGCTACCAACGACTCTAAATTGTTTTGGACTACTCTTAAAAATGTCAGACATACGCAAAGAATTCATTGGGGGACATTTCGAAGGAAGACTGGCGAAAAACATTTTGCGAATGTTTTTGAAGCAACATTACAGCCACAACCATCGATTTGTTTGTGAGGAGAATATAATGTTGAACACCAAGTAATAAATAGCTTAAATTCGGTTATTACCCGCGAAGAAATCATCGATTCAATCAAACATTTAAAAAGCAATAAGGCAGGTGGTCCAGATGGACTAATTCCTGAGGTACTCTTTTATTCGTACACATGGATACTGCCTTATTTAGAAGAATTATTCAACTTTATTTTCACTTCAGGACAGTACCCAGATTCATGGACAGAAGCTATCATTCAACCTCTGTATAAACGTGGAAATCCTCATGATCCCAATAATTACAGAGGCATCTCTCTTTTGAATGTATGTAGTAAACTATACAGCTATATTTTAAATAAACGCCTGGCAGACTGGATGGAAGATAAAGGAATCATTGGCGAGGAACAAGCCGGATTTAGAAAAAAAGACCATTGCACTATTGATCATGTCTTTACACTTTTTGCTGCTATTCAAAAACATCTAGCGTGTAACAAAAAACTTTACGTCGCTTTCATTGATTTTAGGAAGGCATTTGATCTTATTTCCCATGCTAAGTTATGGCCTACCATGCTGAAGAAACGGAATATCGGGTAAAATGTTAAGTGCTATTCAAAGCATGTACAAGGTGGTAAAAGCGTGTGTGTTAGATGCGGTAGTGGTGCAGGTCTGACTGATTTCTTTTTCTGCCAGAAAGGCTTAAAAACAGGGTGAAATACAAGTCCTCTGTTATTCTCAATTATGATAAATGAACTATCACTTGACATAATCCACAACGGTAAACACGGTGTTCAGCTACACCCTGACATCGTTGAACTATTTATTATTATTCTTTTTGCAGACGATGTTGCTTTGCTTTCATATACAGTAAAGGGCCTACAGCTGCAATTAGATTTACTGAGAAAAAAAATGCAGATTCTCTTGATCTTTCGGTTAACCTAGAGAAATCCAATATTGTGGTGTTTAGAAATGGGGGGGCTGTATATCTCGCCATGAAAAATGGTTTTACGGTAAATCTGAAATGGAAGTGGTAAAACTCGTACAAATATCTAGGCGTATGGCTGACTACTCGTTTAAGATTCTCACTCGCCATGCAAAAACAGACAGCAAAGGCAAAACTAGGTATTGTGGAAATACTTAAAACGTTATGGAAGTTAGGAGATTTTTCTCCCTACATTTTCTTTAAATTGTTTGATGCCCAGATAAAACCTATCTTACTCTATGGATCTGAAATCTGGGGAATGTTAGAGCAAATGCATATCGAAAAGGCTCATACATTTGCGTTGAAAAAAAATTTATTAAATGTGGCGCCCAGAACACCAAATGACATGGTGTATGGGAAAACAGGTAGAGTACCAATAAGTATAGACGCAAAAACAAAACGCTGTCCGATTTTGGATTCGCCTCACAAGAATGAACAATGAAAGACTGCCAAAGAAAGCTTACAATATGCTTTTAAATCTAGACAGCAATAGCAAAACGTGCTGGGTATCAGATATCTACAAGCTGCTTACGATGTACGGTTTTGGTTATGTGTGGCTTAATTGAGGTGTGGAAAATGTGCCTTGGTTCCTAAGACTTTTCAAGGAACGTTTAAACTGATTGTTGGAAACAAGGATGGTGCAGTAGGCTCCAGGAACATGACAGAAATTCCATATACAAAACGTTTAAATCCGAGTTTTCATTAGAAGCGTATTTCGAGTGTATCAGAAATAAGGCATTAAGGGATATCTTCATACGATTCAGACTTGGTCTTACAGATATTACAACTCATAAATTCCGCGATTACCCAGATCTTTCCATGGACTTACGTTGCCTGTTATTTCATTTCCTGTTCTACTGTCAGCGTACTGTACAATTGAGAACAAAATATATCCCATGTCACCTGACTCAAAATTCGTCAAAGGAATTACCAATTCTGAACAGCGGAACTTTATGAATGATATTGCTCGTTTTATTTATCATAGTATGAAATTAAGATTAGGTAGTCAAAACTTCGTGAGTTAAATTGCTTTTTTTCTCTTTATTCTACCTGGGCTGATGGCCATGTATTCAGTATCTTACTGTGTGCGTGCATGCCTTTCTGTCGGCTGGTTAGCAGGGGGGGGGGGGGGGGGGGGGGGGGGGGGGGGGGGGGGGGGGGGGGAGAGGGAGAGAGAGAGGAGAGGGGGGGGAGGGAGAGATAGAGAGAGATTGTGCGTGTATGTGCGCGCGCATGCTCGCGCATTGGTGTGTGTGTGTGTGTGTGTGTGTGTGTGTGTGTGTGTGTGTGTGTGTGTGTGTGTGTGTGTGTGTGTGTGTACGCGCCCCCGCGCGCGTTTTTTAGTAGTTATTCTTTTTGTATGTGTTTCTTGTGTGTCTGTGTGTGTCGCTTTCAAATTAACGTTAGAGTCTGCAATGTCCGACACAAATGATGTAACAAATCCATTGTGATATGAGCAAATGTTTACGTCAGTAAACCATCTGAATCTGAATCTGAATCTCTCTCTCTCTCTCTCTCTCTCTCTCTCTCTCTCTCTCTCTCTCTCTCTCTCTCTCTCTCTCAGTTATATACATATATATGGGGTCGTTAGCGAAATGCGTTTCCAATTGAAAAACTCATCAAGTCATTGATATCTGTAATACTAATTTTGCTTATACAGTATAGATTTCCATTGAAACGGTGACATTCATCTCATATTTGTTAATGTTTCAGTGTGAGCTTTTTCTTTCCTTACATTTTGTATATGTTAACATAGTGTTATTTAATATAAATCCGGCAGCCTATGAATACCCTTTGTGGCCATGGCTTGTGGTGGTTAACCTATCCCCAATTTTGGACATTTCATTAACTTACATTGGCTCTGCCAACATATTTGTAGACCGTTTTGATTTGATTGGCTAACATGCTGTTTTATGTGCTCTGAAGATAACGTGTCAAAACGAATACCCGTTCTTAAGAGGTAAAACTAGGATCTATTTGTTCTAGTCGCTGGACAAAACGGACATCTTTGGATATTATGCTCTTCCGCTCGTGGTCAGTGTGGTGTCATGCCTTAACCATGACAGTTCAAAAGGTAAAATGTACGTTTTCAAGTCTGATGTGTCAAGAACACCTATATACTTCCATTACACTTGTTCTGTTTATTCTGTCCAGTTTCATGTTCCAGATGAATCGGCAGCAATACGTCTGAACTGGGTGTGTTTTAATCATGTAGTGAATTTGGTACTATTAGTTAAAGAAACAATTTTTAAAGTACAAGTGACTTTAGCATTTCAGTCCTTCCTAGAAAATTGATAAGTCTTTTTATCAAAGTTATGAATCAAGTTTTCATCTCTACAATGTCTCTACAAATTGATTCCTACACATTCTTGTGAATCGTGAGAAATTCGTACGTTTAATATTTCAAGGTGATTTCGCTCTGTATCATCTTCAAATGTGGCACGCATTTGATTCACAATGTACTTCCAAGAATTACTTGTAGAGGTATGTCCTTTCGACAGAAAAATGTTAATGCAGTCAGGTTGGTATCATATATATTTCTCATAGAAGAGAAGACGAAAACAGTACATAGTGTCCAGTTGTACACGCATAACAGGCAAAGAGGAAAAAAACAACAAACAAACAAACAAAAAACACAGTTTCAAAACATTGAAAAAACTGCACTAGTTATCTCAAGTCTTGCTCTAGGATGGCAAAATTCTTTTGGTTCATTGTACTCATCCAGTAAAGACAATCGTTACATTAATGTAAACTGCACTCAAACACCCACCTACTCACTCACACACACACACACACACACACACACACACACACACACACACACACACACACACACACACACACGTTACAAAAAAACAAAACTTGTGTCAGGAAATCATAAATGTACCTGAGATTCACCAATTCAGTGGCGTGTAACCAAAGGGGTCAGTCAAAAGAAAGAGAGAGGAGGAAGATGATGGAAATGGATACTAAGATACAAAAAAAATACTGGCCACACACCAATACTGGCACTCATACTACTTTCACCACACAAATCACAGAGAGAGAAAGAAAAAAAAAAAAGTTGAAGGGAAACAATACTAGCATACCAGCAAATCTATTCACATATCAAATTGGCAATCAAACCACTTCTGCTACACAAATACGCCATACCAGCAAATCTATTCACATATCAAATTGGCAATCAAACCACTTCTGCTACACAAATACGCCATACATTCATTTCCAGAGGTAACGTGAGAGTCCCTTATCTCGGTTGAATTGATAACTCTGGCCAGAATCACTTTGCACAGTTTCACACATACAACGCTTCACCACAACAAGCTGTAAGTCCCACTTCAGATCTTGCTCCCCCCCCCCCCCCCCCCCCCCCCCCCCCCCTCCTGCCCCTCATCGCCTATGTCTCTCGACTGGTGTGTTACGTGGATGAACAGTGCGTTTGCACGCATGTAAACAAAAGATCGTCTGCCCCACAGTCCGGAAACAGAGGTAGGATTCATACCCATTCATAGCACAGTTTGTCGTACAGTCACACTGTCTGGGCGTGAGGGCTGGAGATCAGGGAACACGTGGCTGCACTGGTTATGTCGTCACCTGTACTGGAGCATCGCGTCTATACGGTCTACTCCTTGTCGTGGTGTGGGAGCTTGTGTACCTCTGTGACCCAGAGAGCTATGCCAGCAGGAGCTGTATGCTCCTGGTAGGGCCACCCAAGCTGGATAGGTCGAAGGGTAGAGGTCAGAGACTAATGTAGACCAACTCACCCAGAGAGTTAAACGGGTTTGTGTGGGGCTAACATCCCTTCTTGGGCAGATGGGGCTCATTAGTCTGGGAAGACAGCCCACCTAAGAGAAGGAAAACTCTGATCTCAGGCCTCCGCTGCTTTGTGGCTATACCCACTCTAAGGAAAGGCTTCGGGAGTCAACCCTGAGGAAAAATCCGGAGTTGGAGTCCCCAAGGCAATCGAGGCTGTATACAGCAACGTTCTGGCAACTCCTGTGATGGCACTGGAACCATGTATATCGGCGTTTGCCTTTCCAATGGACCATTCCAGCGACGTGGAGAGGGGGGTCTGCTGCATTTGTAACAGCTTGCCCTCCATACTTACTTACCCAGGCTTTGCGCTCTGGAGAGGTCACTCCACCTTCGCTTTGCAGCGTCTATAAAATACGGGTAGTAGCAGTCTACTGGTTATACGTCTGCATACGCAATTGGCATAGAGTCAGAGGCAGGGGCTGCTTCCGACGATGGGAGAGATCAACGCATCTCACTGGGCAGCTACTGCCTTAAGCTGGGCAGCCCCCAGCCAGTACGGTGCTGCCCCGCCACGGTCCATTAGGCTCACTAGGCGCGTGGGGTTTAGGGTGAAAACCGACAAGCAGATCGATAACTATGCACCAGGCAACAGAAAAATGAAAAACTCTCCCCCTTAAACTGGGTACGTGGAACATAAGGACAATGACACCAGGCTTTTCTGACGACCTACAGGAAGTAAACGATGTTCGCAAGACAGCCGTCATCGACAGAGAACTGAGCAGACTGCAGATGGACATTGTCGCCCTTCAAGAATCCAGGCTCCCAGAAACAGGATCTGTGAGGGAGAGAGACTTCACCCCTGTACTGGCAGGGCAAACCATCAGACGAGTTCAGAAAACACGGCGTGGGATTGGCAGTTAGAAACAGATTATTGGAGTCCATAACCCCACCAGTAGAAGGAACACAATGAATCCTGTCTCTCCAACTCCAAACATCATCGGGACCAGTCAGTCTAATTAGTGCCTATGCACCAACTTTGGCATCCACCGCAGAACCAAAAGAAAAGTTATGACGACCTCAGTGCTGCTATAAGGAGAATTCCTGACAGAGAATTACTGTTCATCACAGGCGATTTCAACGCCAGAGTAGGTGTCGATCACAACTCCTGGCCCACCTGCTTGGGTCAGTTCGGCACTGGGAAAATGAACGAGAATGGCCAGCGCCTGCTAGAGCTCTGCTGTCATCATGGGTTGTGCGTCAGTAACACCTCTTCAACACGAAGCCTCAGCATCGAGTCTCCTGGAGACACCCTCGATCCGAACACTGGCATCAGCTCGATCTGATCCTCACCAGACATGTCATCCAGCATCAAGATCACTGGCAGCTACCAGAGCGCCGATTGTGACACTGACCACTCTTTGGTGTGCAGCAAAGTGAAGCTCCACACAAAGATACTGCACAGTACGAGAAAGGAGGGCCGGCCTCGCATCGACACCAGCAAAACACGCGATCAAAGAAAAGTGGAGGAGTTCGCGCGCGTGTTGGAGGATTCTCTCCCTGGCCCACCCTCTGCAAATGCCCATGACCGATGGGAACACTTCAGAGATGCTGTCTACAACGCCACCATGTCCACTTTTGGCAAAAAAGACCAGCAAGTCAGCTGATTGGGTTCGAAGCCCATTTAGAAGAAATGACACCAGTCATTGTGGCCAAGAGAAACGCCCTGACAGCATACAAAACCAATCCCAGTGAGCAGAACCTCCAGGTTCTCCATGCTGCTCGCAGCAAAGTCCAGCAGTGTGCCAGGCAATGCGCCAACGATTATTGGCTTCAGCTCTGCTCCCAGATCCAGATCGCAGCTGACACAGGCAACATTAAGAGCATCTATCAGAACTGGAAGAGCTTGACAGAGAACCAACTGTAGACTAACTCAACAAAGCCCTGGAATCTCTTGCCTCTGGCAAGGCCCCAGGGAAAGACGGTATTCCCGCCGAAGTACTGAAGTGTTGTAAAGAGACACTTATCACTGAGTTGCATGAAATCCTCTGCCTCTGCTGGAGTGAAGTGAAGAGTACCACAAGACATGAGGGATGCCAAGGTCGTCACGCTGTACAAAAACAAAGGTAACAGAAGCGATTGCAATAATTATCATGGCATATCTCTCCTTAGAATCGTTGGGAAAGTCTTTGCACGAGTAGTACTGAAGAGGCTCCAAGTACTTGCAGAGCAAGTTTATCCTGAATCGCAGTGTGGTTTCCGTGTCAACAGATCCACTATAAATATGATCTTCTCCCTTAAAACAACTTCAGGAGAAATGTAGGGAGCAAAGGCAGCCACTCTTCATTGCCTTCATAGATCTCACGAAGGCTTTCGATCTGGTCAGCAGGGATGACCTCTTCAAGATCCTCCTCAAGATTGGATGTCCACTCAAACTTCTCAGCATCATCAGATCCTTCCATGAAGACATGAAAGGCACTGTCGTCTTTGACGGTTCAACATCAGCTGCCTTCAACATACAGAGTGGAGTGAAAAACAGGGTTGCGTCCTGGCTCCCACCCTGTTTGGAATCTTCTTTGCTGTGATGCTGAAACACGCATTTGGTCCTGCAGCTGAAGGTATCTACCTCCGAACCAGGACAGACGGAAAAGCTCTTCAGCCTCTCCAGATTAAGAGCCAAGACTAAAGTCAAGCTGAGGTGCCTGCATGACTTCCTCTTTGCAGACGATGCAGCAGTAACCCCCACTTAGCTAAGGACCTACAGCAGTTCCTGACTTGCTTCAGCGATGCCTGCCAAGACTTCGGACTTACCATAAGCTTGAAGAAAACACAGGTCATGGGACAGGATGTTGACTCTCCCCCAGTAATCAGCATCAATGACCATGAACTGGATGTCGTCCATGACTTTGTTTATCTGGGCTCAAATATCTCAGACACCCTCTCACTTGACGCAGAGCTCAACAGGCGCATCGGCAAGGCAGCTAACACCATGACCAGACTGACAAAGAAAGCATGGAACAACAGCAAGCTGACTGAGCACACAAAGATCCAGATCTACAGAGCCTGCGTCGTGAGCACCCTCCTGTATTGCAGCGAGTCTTGGACTTTGCGTGCCCGACAAGAGCGAAAGCTCAATGCTTTCCATATTCGTAGCCCCCACGCATTCTGAACATCACCTGGCAGGACAAGGTCCCAAACAACACTGTCCTGGAAAGAGCCGGATGCACCAGCATGTACACGCTGCTGAAACAGAGAGACGTATGCGCTGGCTCGGCCATGTCGTGCGCATGGATGACGGACGGATCCCTAAAGACCTCCTCTATGGAGAACTTGTGCAGGGAAAACGTCCCACAGGCAGACCACAGCTGCGATTCAAAGACGTGTGCAAGAGGGACCTAAAAGCCTTGAACATTGACCAGAACAACTGGGAAGCAACAGCCCTCGAACGGTCAGCCTGGAGACAGACTGTGTGCAGAAAGGTCTCTCCAAGTTCGAAGAGACACTCGCTCAGCAGCACGGGGAAAAAGAGAATGAGAAGAAAGGCCTGCCACAGAGACTGTCATTCCCTCGTCGGACTGGCCAGCCACACCCGTCGCTGTACCATAATAGACACTTAGAGCGCAACTCCATAGTCTTCCGAGACTGAAGGATGCCTACTAATGTATTGGAGCATCAGTTGTCACTGCTGGGTTTCATGTCTCTCTCTGGCATTGTTAAGGGAGTTGTAACATTGATAATCAGTCAGTTCAGGTCAGCCATCTCATTGATTCTGTGCACCTGGAAATGCTTTACCTTCTGACGTCCATTCACGTAGGGTCTCAAGGTGATCAGCTGCTCGATGAAAAGCATGTCATTCCTCATGGTGAGGTCTTCAACAATTCTGTCTTCAAATGGATTGTTTCACTTTTCATCCATTTTGAATGACTTTGCTCCTGCCTTTGAGACACAAGTTTTAGAATGGTGGGTCGCATATGTCCCTGTTTTTCCTCCCCTGATATACAGGCAGCCTGGATATGTTAAGACGTCAGAGGGAAGTTTTTTTTTTTTTTTTTTTTTAATGCAGATCCAATATCTCCCTCACAGGGGGTGTGCATGCTATGTGTATGGTATTGAGCTTCAGTATCGTCCATCAGTTGTAAATGTCTCACATGATCAGCACTGGATGGCTGCATACCTAGATTCCTCATTAGAAAGTTGAAATTTGTATCCGGTTCAGTTAGAAAAGCAATTCATTATTCTCCTTTGGAATAAGCTACAACAGTTTCATGGATCTGAACAGGTTGACGTATGCGATTGGAAATCCTGATCTTCTTAGGTTTTGTAAATCTAAACAAATCATGCGATTTTTTTCAGATGGAGGACTCTTGGTATGGACAACCTCTCTCCTTTCACCCATTTTTTTTTTTGCACTCGTATTTGACATGGTTTTGGGTTGCCTACCACCTCTCCTCTTGGACACCTGACAAAACATGATGGATTATGAAACCACTTAGGTACAAAAAATGGTGGCAACATCAAAACCTAATGGCTACCAGACTAAACATAAAAAACTGTCATCAAAAAACATCAAAACTGTTGTTTTGTTATAAGCTGTAAGGACACACGTGATCGGTATATGATAATCAGTTACGTATTTAAACCTAATTACAGATTTCCGTTGAAGAGAGGTAAAAGAAAAACAGACAAACATATCTTCAGAGCTGATACGAACGCTGTCCTTCACCGTGAAACTGTGCTGCAAAGTGACAATGTTTCCAGAGTAATTTGATGTGTGTGAAGTTCTGTCCCTGATTAAAAAGCTGTCAAGCTGATAATTATTTAAGTTTCAGATGCTGTTCAGACTCTAATGATAGTATGATCTAAAATAAATCGTTTGTTTCATTTGAATGAGACCTGCCAACCAGCATGGTTTTCTCATTTTTTTCTATATATTTCCTGCGATGATTGTTACACACACACACACACACACACACACACACACACACACACACACACACACACACACACGCACACACAAAATGATCAACTACCATGTTTTAATATGTTATTTGCACTACATTGCATCATCTCTGTAAAATGAAAGGGGGAAACAAAAGTTTGTTTGGTGGATAAAAAGACCATTCAAACAACATGACAAGGACGAGAATGTGAACGTCTTCAAAGCATATTTAAAACATTAGTCTTCAAACGAGTTCAATGGAAATAGTCACTCCCCATATCACACTTGTTTCATTAACGTTAGATTTTGACTAGAATGTTTTAGAAACGTTTTACGACATTTACCTAAAAGCAGTAGACCCACTGGGAACATGTAAATCAATATAACACTATTTTGTCAATGTATGCATGCTTTGGTGGGTGTGGACATTGAGAAAATTATCTCAATATTTATTTAAAGAAGAAGAGTTTTGTTCCGTCAGTCTTGATCAAGTTTACACAATGGACCGGTCATGTAGAGGCCGTTTAACGTTTTATAAAACCTTGTGCAAATTTGTCAATGACAGTTGTAAAACGGACCTCAACGAAACAACTACTGACTACTGCGTTTCACTGGGAGGTACACTGACCTCTCCCACCTGCGTGCATGACTGGAATCATGGGCTTCAAAGAAATAGAACATGCAAAGACGTAGCATTCTATTCCGTGAACACATCCATCTTCAGAACGCCATTACGCTCATTGTATAGGCAAGTTGTGATCAGTGAAGACAAAACAGTGCTTTATCATGCTCTGAAATATGATTTCTATGTGTCATTTGATTCACAATCTTGCAGTAAGTTGTTTGGACCTTCCAAACATTAATGCAATGTGTACATCTACATTCAATGAAAGTATATGTAATACGAGGTTGTCTCCTTCAAAAATATTTGTTTTGACTCGCTCTCCAATGAGGCCACACACTATGACTATATGCCATGAAGGCCATATGACATACATGTTTTTCCTGTGTGACCATAATTTGTACAAAGAATTTTGTCAAACTGATACATCCTGCACCTTTGTTCACCACTTTTCTGACGTAAACAGAAACGCTTACTCACCAGATCACCACGTCGCCTTAACTCCTTTATTTACCTGCAGTGATGAACGTCGTGTGTTAGCATACACCCTGGTGTGTAACTTGTATCAGAGTGTCAGGATAACACTGATGAATCTTTCTGTGATCATCATCCATGTGTAAATACATTTACGTGTTCCAGTGGTCAGTGTGTGTCACATATCAGAGTGTGCAACCAAAGGTTCGATTGCTGGGATGAATCAGACGAACTTTCCTGTCCAGTTATCGTAGCAAGCAGGCTGCGCGTGGAGATAAAACCTTTTTCATCCCCTGTTATTATCGATTTGAATTATGAGACAGAGTTCAGCTCATATTCAGCATATTCAATGAAACCGAACGACTCTTGTCCTGCTAGTCACTATCGTTGTCCTGGTGAGTTCAAGGACTGCCTGCCTGTCTACACACGGTGCAATGAAATGTATGACTGTATGACCCACCAGGACGAAGAGGGGTGTGCGAACATGACATGCCCTGGTCTGTTTCGATGCAGAACTTCCACTGTATGTTTGCACAGTGATGATTTATGTGATGGATGGTCTCACTGCCCCATTGCATGACGATGAATTACTGTGTGACATGACGTGTCCATTACACTGCCAGTGTCAAGGCTACACATTTCAGTGTGGTCAGCCATTCCTTGCAGCACTCTTCCTCAGCTCCGTTACCTGGATGCCACAGGTTCTGGCATGACACTGTCTGATGTCAGCAACAATATATATCTCATTCATGTCCTCTTTGTCCGGTGTTCCATTACCCACATCCCTAATACGACATTCCCGAATTTAAAATATCTTGATCTCAGTCAAAACAAACTGACAGCAGTCAGCTTGGCACCTTTTCCTCGATCTGGAACATTTAGGAATACTGCTGCTGTCTAAAAACCCTCTGACCTATCTCTTCCTGGACCAGCCATTCACGGACAAGCAGAACAGGCTCACAACCATAGACCTGTCACATACCACGCTCACAGTGCTTGATCTTCAAGTCTTCTTACCCTTTTCACCGCATAGAGAAGCTGAATCTGACTTCCACTTCCATTCACACTTTCCTCAGTAGTTTTCCCATCCCTGCCCTCATCTGACTGAACTGCACATGGATGGCAGTCCAGTGAAAGTGTTTCAAGCTGACATTTTCACACATCTCTATCACTCTTTTTCTATGTGGACGGGAAACTATAAACTTTGTTGCAATGTGGTTCTCCCACATGGCTTTGACGAAAGATTTTGCTTTGCACCAAAAGACGAGATTTCATCGTGTCAAGATTTACTGCAATCATGGACGTACCGTGTGTTTCTCTGGCTCATAAGTTGTGTGTCCCTGTCAGGAAACATACTCTGCTTTTGTGCACGATTGTTAGGAAGAAAGACAAGCTCAATGAGTGGATTCAATGCGTTTGTCATCAACCTTACCATGGCTGACTTTCTGATGGGACTCTATGTTACTATTATTGGAGCAGCTGATGAGAAGTTCAGAGGTCAATATCTCCATTATGATGACACGTGGAAAAGCAGTGTGATCTGTCATGTGGCGGGCTTTTTGTCTCTCCTGTCCAGTGAGGTGTCAGCTCTGATCATTTGCCTTATCACACTGGATCGTTTCATCGCTGTTAGTTTTCCGTTCAGCACTCTGCGATTTGACAGATCATCAGCTTCAGTGGCTTGTCTATTGAGTTGGTTGGTTGGTTTTC
>JADBJO010019531.1:0-2500 GCA_016801955.1 Conus betulinus | reverse complement strand
TTTTCTTTATTCTTCTGGCAAGGGAGCAGGTCCTTCTTCTTCTTCTTCTTCTTCTTCTTCTTCTTCTTCTTCTTCTTCTTCTTTTCTTCTTCTTCTTCTTCTTCTTCTTCTTCTTCTATCTCTTTTCTTCTCTTCTCTCTTCGTTTCTTCTTCTTCTTCTTCTTCTTTTCTTCTTCTCTCTTCTTCTCTCCTCTTCTTTTTTCTCTCTCTCTCTCTCTCTCTCTCTCTCTCTCTCTCTCTCTCTCTCTCTCTCTCTCGGATTTATTTATGTCATTATTTGTCTACGTTGTCTCTCGGTGTCTTTCTTTCCTCTCTACCTCTTTTTTGTTTGATTTTAATTTCGGCTTATAAGGTGTTGCACACATTTTTTTCGGTTTGTCTGTCTGTCGTGTCTTTGAACACAGCATCTCTCTGTTGCTTGTAGACAAAATTGCAGATATTTCATGGATAGGTTCCATATGACCATGGGTTGGTCGTAACGTGAAACATGCAATCCTTCGGTACACTTCAGTGATACACACCTACATGCACTCACTTTGCACGCATACAAACACTCATACGCACGTAAACAGACAGAGAATAGTAATAATAGTCATATACTACACTATGTCCAAACATAATATGGACGAAAGTATTCTAACTGTAGTGCTTCTGGAAGAGAAATGTTTTGAGATTTGATTTGAAGACAGCTAGAGAGTTAGAATGTCTTATGTGCAGGGGAAAGAGAGTTCCAAAGCTGAGGGGCATATACAGAGAGAAAGAACGATATCCATGAGTTTGACGTTTGTAACACCCTTTGCGAAGCAGACGGGAGTCAGAAGAAAAGCGAAGAGTGCAAGAAGAAATGTAGAAACTTACAAGTATAGACAGATAGGAAGGTGATGAGCCAGTTATTATATTGGAGCATGTAGGATACAAAGAGTCAATAGTTGGAGAGAGAGAGAGAGAGAGAGAGAGAGAGAGAGAGAGAGAGAGAGAGAGAGAGAGAGAGAGAGAGAGAGAGAGAGGGGTGGGACTGTGACAAAAACAAAAACAAAAAAAAAAAAAAAAAGAAAAAAACGGACACGGAAGAACGCACTTAATAGTCTGCTTGCTTTCTTGAAAGCGGCAGACTAACAAGACTGACAGAAATTGTGACATTTTATGCAAAAGTGAATTCGAAAATGGGGTATAGTTGCACAAATTGTCACAACTGCGAGTTGTGACATTTTGTGCAGTCCTTCACTGCACAAAGTGTCACAACTGGCACAAAATGTCACAACTGTGACATTTTGTGCGGTAACAGATGCCTTACCTACCCATAGAATCTGTTGACCCCCTCAGATGTCATCTCTCTCTCTCTCTCTGTCTCTCTCTCTCTCTCTCTCTCTCTCTCTCTCTCTCTGTCTCTCTCTCTGTCTGTCTCTCTATGTCTGTCTGCCTGTCTGTCTCTCTCTCTCTCTCTCTCTCTCTCTCCTCTCTCTCTCTCTCTGGGGGGTCGTGACCTGACAGTGGAGCGTACAGGTCGCATGTTGTGACGTCTCGTCAATTTCTACCAGTTGAGGAGGAAACAGGTCGATCCTGATCGCCATTTTTTGCCAGTGGCCTTCTGCTGAGCCATGCCGGCCCCCCCCTCGCTTTTCGCTTTTCGAGCGACATGTGGCTCCTTCTTGCCGGTTTTCCTCTCATTTATGATGAGGAGAGCCATAGAGAAGAAGGCCGCGCGAGTCGCAAGGTTGACCCCTCGCGGCAGACTCGACGGTGTCACCCTTGGGCTGCTCCTCACCCTGTTGTTCTGGGGCAGTTTGCTGTTGAGGTGCGGAGATGTGGAGCAGAACCCTGGACCCAAGGGACAGCCTGAGGCAGTCACGACTGGGCGTCAGTGGACGGTCGAGCTTGGACAGGGCCACGGCATCCCAGGGCAGCGGGCAGATTTTCTCCTTCCGGGCAGCCTACACTTACTGACGTCATGGAGATGCTTCAGTCCATGAAGGCTCAGAACGCCACAATAAACTGTAAGCTTGATGAAATGGAACGCTGTGTGAAAGGACTGAGAGAGCAGTATGCTGAGTTGCAAAGTAATGTGATGGGTTTAAAAGATAAAGTGGATGATCTGAAAAAAGAAAACCAAAATCTTTTGAAGAAAAACTCTGATCTGCTTTCCCGGGTTGAACAGCTGGAAAAAAAAGACTGACGACCTTGATGGCAGATCCAAGAGGAATAACCTTATATTCTATGGAATCAGTAAAAACCAAAATGAGTCTACAGAACAGTGTGAAAGTAAATTGCGTAATGTCATTGCTGATAAACTGGATATTAGTACTGACATTGAATTTGATAGGGTCCATCGTTTGAACGGCAGACCAGACTCTCCGATCATTGCAAGGTGCACTTTTTACAAACACAAAGTGCAAATTCTGAAAGTTAAAAAGAAACTGCAGGGCACCAGTATTTTTGTAGGGGAAGACTTCTCCTTCCGAGTGAGGGAGATTTGGCGCAGACTGTCCCCCCACCTGAAAAA
>JADBJO010019530.1:30000-33099 GCA_016801955.1 Conus betulinus | reverse complement strand
AACACAAAAACCACCCTCCACACCCCAACCATTAACCAAACACCCACCTGTCGCACAATCCATTCCAAGCACTCTACACACACCCAGTGATAATGATGACAAATACCCAATAATAATAGCAATAACAATAGTAACGAATGATAATGATTGAAAATAATAACATTACAATTCAAATATAACACCATGCGCACATACATACATTTGCATTGTCAAACATTACATCTATCGAATAGCATGATCTGAAAAAGATAGAAATACAGAACACATAATAGATCTGATTGACCAATATTGAATGTTTTTATCTGAGATATCTGCATCGTAATGTATTCATACGATAGGCACTCATTACGAATCTTCCAGAGAGTTATCAAAAAAAACCCACAAAAAAAACCCAATACTTCAACGAGTCGGAGTCGAAAACAAACACGGAAGGTAACTTTTGTTCCCAGGCTGAAGAGATTACATGCCCTTAACTCCAAATTAATGGTGCGCTACCACTTTGCCTTGTGCCGATTTCCGACGACGAAAGTTTCTTGTGCTGTACGTCTTGTACATGGATTATTCTGCTAGCCGACTGTGCCACATTCGGTGCTACTTTGTAAATATAGGCACATGGTGATTCCCTACGAGAACAGTATATCCATCGATTTACAGGTTGTTCACAGGGACAATGAAAAAATCAAGTCACGATCATCTCTCTCTCTCTCTCTCTCTCTGTTTTTTGGATAAAAGCACAGGGTTAACCCTACAAAAAAATCAGGTTTCAGTCAATGTGTGTGTGGTGTGTGTGGTGTGTGTGTGGTGTGTGTGTGTGTGTACCTAAGAGAGAGGAGAGAGTGAGAGAGAGGAGAGGAGAGAGCAGAGGAAGAGAGGGGAGGGAGGCGACGAGAGAGAGAGAGGTGTGAGAGAGGAGAGAGACAGAGAGAGAGGAGACAGAGGCAGAGAGAGGCAGAGACAGAAACTCAGCGCGCCTCTACAACTCCTCCACGCATACACACACACACACCAACCCTCCAAGGAGGTTATTACAGAACTGAATTCCCCAGCAGGGTGGGGGGTAGAAAACCGAAAACGGTTTTTTCCACCGCCCGCCGCTCTTAGTGCTCCAGCAAACAAACGTTTCTGGAAAAAACGTTTTGCTAAAGGGTTAGTGGGCTCTGTCGCCAAATACTGGACCCCCACAAATCCTATCGGCACAGTTGGAAAAAGAGGCCGTTTGTCTGGTGTCCTTTTTTGTGAGCGGGGGGAGTAGGGGACAGAAGAAGTGACACAGAAGCTATGAGGGTCAGTATTTTCTGTTTTGTTTTGGCTTAGTTATTTCATTATTTACTGGTGGTTTTTTTTTTTTCTTTGGTGGATAAAACATCTTGTGATGAGCAGTTCGCAATTGTTAAAAATGTAACCACAAGAAAAAAGAAGAAAGAAGAAAGAAGAAAGAAGAAGAAGAAGAAGAACACAACAACAAACAAACAACAACAAACAAAAAAGTGACGAGGGGGAAAAGAAAAATTCAGAAGAAATGTCAATAACAGGGTAAGTAAAGTACGTGTGCACCAGTTATGGAGTCAATAATATATGCGGAAAAATGATTTTAAAAAAAGGCTCGCTGAATAATGGATTAATTTAGTCAAATTAGTTATAAGTTCCACTGATTTTTTAATACAGTGTTGTACGTTATAAATTTCAGAGTTTTTCTCTTGGAGAGTCCAGCCGCCTTCCCCCCACCCCCCCCCCCCCCCCCGCTCCCACCCCTACCCCACGCCCTGTCCGCCAGGGACTTTTGAGGGCTGTCACAAACTCACACACGGGAAGACAAGGTCACTTCCTGATAAGATCAGAATCTGGAAAAGATCTCATTCCGAAAAAAATAAACAAAACGAGATAAGCAATTTGTGACATGATAAATTGAACTGGTGACATAGCCTCCCTGTAGATAAGACTACGCTGTACTGGGAATCCCAGCCATTGTCCTGGAGTTTACAAGCCAGCGTTTTTTTTTTCTTTCCTTTATTTTTTAATCGTTTTTTTAAAACAAAACATGTTAAAGAAAACAAGCAAACGTGAGTGTGTAACAACATGAAGTTCACTACCAGGTCACCAGATTAAAAAAAACAAAAACAAAAGCTGGCATGGAAAGAAAACTGTGAGACAAAATAAGTGGTAAAAGAGGTTCCAGAACGAAGATAGTAGAATGGCCCACAATGGCAAAGAAAAAGAAAAATGGCAAAACAGTGCAGAAAGATACAGAAAAAGAGAGCGAAAAGGAAAACACCGAAAGGGCAGAGAATTTATAACAGCAGAGAGAAAAGGAAAAAAAAAAACCGAAAAAAAGAAAAATAAAAAGAAAAAAAAAAAAAAAAAAAAAAAAAAAAAAAAAAAAAAAAAAAAAAAAAAAAAAAAAAAGGAGAGAAGGAAAAAAAAAAAAAAAAAAAAGGAAAAAAAGGAAAAAAGGAGACAAAAGTGTAAAAAAATAAAGAAAAAAGGGACAGGAGATAAAAAACGGAAAAAAAAACCCAAAGAAATACAATAGAAGAAAAAAGGACCAGGAGACAAAAGGTGACAACAGAGAGAGGAGAAAATAAAAAAAAAAAAAAAGGGACAAAAAGTGGTAAAAGGGGAATTAAAAACAAAAGGAAGGAAAGAGGGAAAAAAAAAAGGGACCAGGAACAAAGGTCAGAAGAAAAGAAGAAAAAAAAAAACGAAAAAAAAAAGGGGACCAGGAACACAACGGTGCGGAAAGAAAAAGACCAGAAAAAAAACCAAAAAACAAGAGAACAGTGCAGAAAGATAAAGAATAGAAAAGAAACGAACAAAAACAAAAAAACCAAGAAAAAAAAAAATGGAGAAGGAAAAAACAAGGGAGACAACAATGAATGAAGATTACAAAATAGATAGTAAAGACAAAAATGAAAAAAAAAAAATAGGAAAAACCCAAACAAACAAACAACAACAACAAAAACAAACAGAGGAGATGACAGTGCGGAAAAACAAAGAATCGAAAAAGGAGCTGGACTATAGACATAAAATGGACAAATGTATGTTCTCTATGGAGATGAATCATGCAATCTACCAAACAAAATGGTCGCCATATAACTATTA
>JADBJO010019530.1:0-27500 GCA_016801955.1 Conus betulinus | reverse complement strand
ACTGATATGAGCAGGAATCTTTCTACGTATTGAGTACGTTCTTGTGCTAGCAATCCTTCTTTCTGTTTGTGTAAGGTGTGTTGGAGAGATGCCACATTAGCTGTGATTTATCCAATGGAAATTCTCCGTGAATTTTTAAAAACGTTTTGCCAAACTCGTCATCTTAGTCTGTTCGTAACAGAAGGCCAACAGACTAGTAGTATGTGTTCACACGAAATGTTGTACGTGCAATGGTCAGAAATGATTTAAAAGTAAACCGAACGTTTTTTTTTTTCTCTCTTTCCTGAGTTTTGTCCGTTTTTTAATCTCATGACTTTTGTAACAAATCTTCTCTTAACTTTTGTTCATTCTTCACAGCAATATTGATTTCTCGATATTGGATACAGTAACATTAAATGCTAAGGTTTTCGTGAAGACGGAAACCCATCCTAACACAGGGAAAAAAGAAAAAGATGAAGACAAAAGAAAAAAAAAAAGAAACAATGAAAAAACAAACACAAACAAAAAAAAAAACAAACATACAAAACAGAACAAAACGAAACAAAACAGAACAAAACAAAACAAAAACAAACAAACAAACAAACAAACAAACAAAAAAACCCCACACCACCACCAAAACCCAAAGCGGTAGCATCTTAGAACTGTGTGTAACTGACTCTTTAATTTAGTAAACGAAATAATCCTTGAGCCGGGGTTTAAGTATGACAAGGACGTGTCCCCCCCCCCCCCCCCCCCCCCCCCCCCCTCCCCCCCCCACTATCTTTCATCACTGACCTAAAAGGCTGGTCCGCGTGGTAGCCTTTCAAATGAGATGATAACCCCACATGTCCCATATTGAGCATGAACTTACCTACATGGCAAAGTACCCTTGGTGACATGGGAGATAACCCTGAGAGAGAGAGAGAGAGAGAGAGAGAGAGAGAGAGAGAGAGAGGAGAGAGAGAGACAGACAGACAGACAGACAGACAGTGAAAGAGAGACAGAAGGTGAGAGAGAGAGACGATAACAATGACAAAACATTTTATTGTTCACTCAGCAGCTAAGCCCTATAGACAAGGGGGCATGTTTGAACATAACTCAGTAAAATCAATCGCTCACCTCACCCCTCCCTTCTCCCTCCTGCCACCCCTCGCCCACAAATCGTTCTGACAGCTTCCTCCCTCCTTCGCCCCTCCCCTCACCCCCACCCTACCTCTAATCCCCCTTCCCCGTTCCTCATTCACTTATGCACATACAGGCCATGACGGCGAATCATCTTGACAAACATTTCAGCGATTAAATTCATCACGAGTTGCTGATTTCAATTGTCTTTTCACTAATGTTCATAGCTTGTGATGTGAATTTTGCTAGATCCATTAATTATCACGTTTTCATTGTTGCTCGACAAAATATTTGCAATACGATTCTGGTCAGTAACACTGGGAGGTGAGTCAAGTACATTACATTGCTTTCGGATATCTGTGTAAGCTGTGTAGATTCTAGAATAAGAAATGAACTTCATTTTCAGTTTCTTTTTCACAAAACGGGACATCATCATCAACCTGTTCTTCATCAAGGAACCATCGCTTGCGGTTATGAAGCCAGCCCACTAACCCACAGTCGAAATCTTAGAAAGGTATCTCTGTGCCATTTAATTCTAATTGAAGACAAGCATCTTTCTGGCTGGAGACTGTTCTTAAAAAAGAACAATACCATTGATGTTTGTCATTGTTTTCTAATGCTGAATGCCAGTCTGTAGCTGTGGACAGGGAGTGGAGTTGGAACGAACGGGAAGGGTAAGGTAATGGAAGAGAGAGAGAGAGAGAGAGAGAGGAGAGAGAGAGAGAGAGAGAGAGAGAGACAGAGACAGAGAGGAGAGAGAGAGAGAGAGAGAGAGAGAGAGAGAGAGAGTCGTTCACCCGTGATGGAGCTCTTCGCTTTCCCAAACACACTTTTTGATTCCCTGTCCTACCACCACCACCTCCTCCACCCCTGCCACTCCCCTCCCCCCCCTGCCATCCCCTCCCCCCCCCCCCCCCCCCCCCCCCCCCCCCCCCCGCTGCTCTCCATGTACCTCCAGACCAACATGTCCTAACTGTAAGTCTGGTGTTCCGTGGCAGGGCGGTGGTGGCAGTGGCACTGCTGCTGGCGGTGGTGTGGGCAGCTGAGGCGAAGCGGCAGACGCGGACCTACCCGACCAGATGTTACCGGGTACCCCCTGCTGGCCGTCCAACGAGGACATCGCCATGCTGGACAAGGCCACGCTGGGCTCCGTGCTGCAGCCCTTCTTCCACGGTGAGTTCAGGCCTTCGTCATCCTTGTCCGTGAACTGTTCTTCGGTAGGGTTCATCAGCACAATGGATTCATTGTTCATGTATTGTTCTTCGCTCAGGTTCATCAACACAAAGGATTCATTGTCCAGTTATTGTTTTCCACTCCGGTTCATCAACACAAAGGATTCATTGTCCATGTATTGTTCCCCGCTCAGGTTCATCAACACAAAAGGGTTCATTGTTCATGTATTGTTCTTCTTCGCTCAGGTTCATCAACACAAAGGATTCATTGTCCAGTTATTGTTTTTCCACTCGGGTTCATCAACACAAAAGGATTCATTGTCCATGTATTGTTCCCGCTCAGGTTCATCAACACAAAGGGTTCATTGTTCATGTATTGTTCTTCGCTCAGATTCATCAACACAAAGGGTTCATTGTCCATGGATTGTTCTCTGCTCAGGTTCATCAACACAAAGGATTCATTGTTCATGTACTGTTCTCCGCTCAGGTTCATCAACACAAAGGGTTCATTGTCCAATTATTGTTCTCCACTCCGATTCACCATTACGCATGATTCTGATCGAAATCACACATTCATCATCATTATAGTCCATGTATTGTTCTCCATACAGTAAGCTCAAACCTTCATCATCATCATTATAGTCCATGTATTGTTCTCCACTCAGGTAAGTTCAGGCCTTCATCATCATAGATGCAAAGTGAGGCGACTGCCGGCGGAAATCTAAACAAATCTTAAAAAAGTGTAAGTACTGTATCCGCCAAACATGAACAAACGAATCACAGGACAAAACACGACGCGTTCGACCTCCTACGTCTTCTTCAGGCAAGATAAACAACACTCAGGACAACGAAAAAACGAAGAACGAGCAGTCACTTATCTCATCAAATTTGGTGCAAGATGGGCGTTGAATCATATACAGTGCAAACAGAAGATGGTTCAACGCCCATCTTGTTCACACCTTCATCATCATCATTGTGCATGTATTGTTCTCCACTCCGCTAAGTTCAAACCTTCATCATCATCATCGTCATCATCATCATCATCATCATCATAGTCCATGTATTGTTCTCCACTCCGCAAAGTTCACGCCTTCGTCATCATAGTCCATACATTGTTCCCCACTCCTGTTCATCAACACACATGATTCTGATCGAACTCACGCCTTCATCATCATCATAATCCATGTATTGTTCTCCGCTAAGACTTACCAAAACAAATGATTCTGATGAACTCACGCCTTCATCATCATCATAATCCATGTATTGTTCTCCGCTAAGACTTAGCAAAACAAATGATTCTGATCGAACTCACGCCGCCTTCATCATCATCATAATCCATGTATTGTTCTCCGCTAGACTTAGCAAAACAAATGATTCTGATTGAACTCACGCCTTCATCATCATCATAATCCATGTATTGTTCTCCGCTAAGACTTAGCAAAACAAATGATTCTGATTGAACTCACGCCTTCATCATCATCATAATCCATGTATTGTTCTCCGCTAAGACTTACCAAAAACAAATGATTCTGATTGAACTCACGCCTTCATCATCATCATAATCCATGTATTGTTCTCCGCTAAGACTTAGCAAAACAAATGATTCTGATTGAACTCACGCCTTCATCATCATCATAATCCATGTATTGTTCTCCGCTAAGACTTAGCAAAACAAATGATTCTGATTGAACTCACTGTGCTATACGAAAGCGGAATGGAGAGAACTATGCCAGTCTAACCGGCAGCTTGAGGGAACCTGGTTTCCAAGCCACAGTCCCTGCCATGGAGGTTGGGAAAGAAGGGGATTATGCCGGCTCATCAGCCAATCATCATTAAACTGCTCGGGGTTTCTTATACGGAGGACCAGATCCTGAAGGCAATGGCTGAAGCAGCTGAAAGGAGTTCCAGCTGGATCTGGTCGAGGAGGAGAACTGAAGTGAATTTCATCAGGCTTAAATGCCCAAACTTAGAACAGGTGTCCGTTAGCGACGTGGGTAAGACATCCGTCTAAAAAGGCACGTCTTCAGACGCCCACACATCCAAAAGCTGCGGGTTCGAATCCCAGCAGCGCCAGGAAAAAAAAAAAAAGAGTGGCAGCAGGAAGGCAAGTGGGAGTCATAGCCTGGATATATATAGGCCAAACTGATACAGGCTAGAACACCAAGGCTACATCAAATTGTTGTTATGCTGTGTCAGGCCAACTAACATAGGCTAGAACACCAAGGCTACATCAAAATGTTGTTATGCTCTGCATAGTTATGCAGGGATTGTCTTCAGTTGTGACAAGCTCTTAGCATAACATTATCAGTCTCCAAAATCCCCCGAAGTCGGAGTGTGGCTGCCCAAGTGGCGGGGTAATTAATCAAAAACAGTCACACACGTAATGTTCTCATCCCCAGCTGATGCATTTGTACCATAGTGTTCAAGTACTTCGGCTGTTCGGATGATCCCTGGAGTCTTTTAGCCAGGGTACGACAACAACATGACCTGGATGTGGCCTGGCCCCCTAAGGAATTCAGGGCTGAGACACTTGTCTGAGGGGGTTCCTTCTCTGAAGACCTGCTGTCAAGCTCTCTTAAGAGTGTCTTCTTACTGTCTAAAGACTGTCTGACTCACGCAGTGAAAACACAAGTCAGACCACTGGGAAAAAACCCCTGAAAAAGAAACAATTAATAACCGTCAGTTTTGACATGGTGGCATAACTACTGCTATTGGCATATCGAATTAGGTTGTGCTGAGAGCGCCAGGCGCTTGATTTATCGCTCCAAGATCAAAACAAAAACAAAAAATATGAAAAGCTATTTAAATGAAAATCATTGCGGGATAAAAACTTCCATTATTTCATCACGAGAGAGAGAGAGAGAGAGAGAGAGAGAGAGAGAGAGAGAGAGAGAGAGAGAGAGAGAGAGAGAGAGACAACATCTTGATATATCATAAACTTTAATCCAGCCGAAAAACATTTTGAAAAATTTCTACAAGAAAGACTGAAGAGAAGTCCGCAAAGACAGAGGACAAACAAACAACAAAGAAACAAACGGTAAAGAGAGACAAAAGCATACCCTTTTCTGGAGAAGTCTTTTTGTATTCAATAAACAACAAAGAAAAAAAACGGCAAAGAGAGACAAAAACATACCATTTTTTCTTGAGGTCTTTCTATTCAATATCTTGAAGTAGAACACTGTCATCCTGCCTTGATGATTATACCTTATTCGCATTTTTTTCGAATTCGCCTGCATTAGCATTGGTAATCCTTATTCACCTGCTCCCAGTTCGTCTACGTACTTGCAGTTTTTTTTATGGCAAAACAAAACATACGAACAAACAAACAAAAAAAACCCAAACACAGATCAACAATCACTTATCTGCTCAAACTGGATGCAAAACGGATGCCCGTTCTCGGTTATGTCTTCACTGTTGTTTCTCTTGCTTGATGAAGACCAAAGAGGTCGAAACGCGTCGTGTTTTGTCTTGTTATTTGTTTGTCTCTTTCGTTCGTCGGTACAATGACTTTTCTGTTAACTTTGTGTCCGTTTCTGCTACAGTCACCTCACTTTGAAACAAACCTTCTCGTGAATCTGTCTTGTCTTCCCTAAAACAGTCCCATTCAGCTCGATTTGATCTGTTTGCATGAAACTCTCTGACGTGTGTTTTTGATGGGAATATGAAAAAAAAGATGCCAAGAGAGGAGAATCAATTTCATACAAATATGTATTCTTGCAACCATCCAGCCGTGGCTGTCTTTGCATATTCAAAATGAAAGCTTTGGCGTACTGAGCTACTGTGTGTTTGCTCGCGCCTTGCAGAGTTACCGAACCAACGTCCTGTATGCAAATGAGCGCGTGACGAAACATCCGGGTCTGGTGCTGGTGGCCCAGAACGTGGACGACGTTCAGAAGGGCGTGAAGTTTGCCAGGAAGTTCCACCTCCTGCTCTCCTACCGCGGGGCCAACGCCCTCACTTACGACTACACTGGAAGGTAATGGTGATGATGATGATGATGATGATGATGATGATGATGATGATGATGATGATGATGTTATGGTGATGATGATGATGGTGATGATGACGACAACGATGATGATGATGATGATAATGATGATGATGATGATGATGATGATAATGATGATGATGATGGTGGTGGTGGTGGTGGTGGTGGTGGTGATGATGATGATGATGACGATGGTGGTGGTAGTGATGATGACAACGACGACGATGCTGATGATGGTGATGACGATGTGTGTGTGTGTGTGTGTGTGTGTGTGTGTGTGTGTGTGTGTGTGTGTGTGTGTGTGTGTGTGTTTGTGTGTGTGTGTGTGGTGCGTGCGTACGTGCGTGCGTGCGTGCGTGAGTGCGGTCACGCATGCATCCCCATACACATTCACACATATGCACTCAAAAACACGCAGGCACGCACACAATCAAGCACGCACGCACACACACACACACACACACACACACACACACACACACACACACACACACACACACACAACACACACACACACACACACACACTCACACACCTCCCCTCCCCCCTCTCTCCCTCCTCCCTCTCTTCCCGAGCACACACATGCATTGCACCTACACAAGAAAACCAGCCAATGATGCAATTAACTAGCCCAGCAGCCAACCAACAACCACCCAATTTACCAACCAACCAACCAACTAGCCATTTCACCAACCAGCAAGCCAACAAACGAACCATCCATGCGTCCAGTCAACCAGCCAACCAACCAACCAAGAAATACCCACCCACTCACATACAACCCAACATCCAATCAACCAACTACATACCCACCCACCAATCCAACAACGAACAAACGAACTAACAAACGAACCAACCAGCCAACCAACCAACCAACGAACTAAACACCCACCCATCCACCAACAAACACATACACACCTAACAACCGACGAGCGATCCACCAACCATCCACTCACTCCTCTCACAACTAAAACAAGCAAGCAACCACCTAATAACCATCCAACCGGTCAACAAGCCTACCAACCGCCCATTTACCCAACATCCAACGAACCAATTAACCAACTGACCAAGAAACGAACTATCCACGAATCAGCCAGCGAAGGAACTAATCAACCAATCAACCAACCAACCAAACACTCCTTCACCCACAAAAAAACACATCCACCCACTCACCACCAACCCACACACCCATCCACCCACATAACAACACAGCTAACGTACCAATGAACCTCCCCACCCAACAGCCAACCAACTCATTCGCTCATCCACCTATCAACCAACCAGCCCTACCCCCGTCCAATAACCAAGATAGCAATCAGCACCAAACCAAACGACCCCCTTCCCTCCCGTACACACACACACACACACACACACACACACACACACACACACACACACACACCTGTCACACCACACACACACCATCCACATAGCCAACCAGATAGCCAACAAGAAGCACGCAACCACAAACAACCATCTAACCAATCAACAAACCACCCACCGATCCACCCATTTACCCTGCAGCCAATTCACCAACCAGTCATCTATCTAGCAAGCAAGTAGCTAACCAACCGAGCGACCGATCAACCAAACAACCAACCAACCAACCAACCACCTAGCCACCCCAACCATCCAACCAATCATCGAAATAACCAATCAACCAACCAACCAACAACCATCCACCCACCATCATCAAACCAACCATCTAACCAAACAGTCAACCGATCAACCAACCAACCATCCATCCAACGAACCATTCAACCAACCATCTAACCAAACAGTCAACCGACCAACCAACCTACCATCCATCCAACCCACCATCCATCCATCCACCACCCCAACCAACCAACCAACCAACCAACCAACCACCAACCATCCATCCATCCAACCAACCAACCAACCACCCCACCCACCTGATCAATCACCCCAACCATCCAGCCACGCACCCACCTGACTAAACAACCAACAACCGGCTACACACCCATCCAACCAACGACCCATTCAACCGACCAACTAACTAACCAAGCAAGCAAGCAAGGCAGCAAGTAACCAGCCCAGTGTGTGGTGACCGCAGGCTGAGCAATGACGGAGGGTTCGTGGTGGACCTGGCCAACCTGAACAGCGTCTCAGCCAGCGTCATCGACGTCAACAACGACCCCGGCACCGTCACTGTGGGAAGTGGCGCCGACTGGCAGGACGTGTATTCTCCCGTGAGTCCCCTATCTACCCCTGTCTGTCTGTCTGTCTGTCTGCCTGTCTTTCTGTCTGTCTGTCTTTCTTTCTGATGGTATTTTGCAGGACGTGTATGCTGCCCTGAGTGCCCACGCCTACCTCTGTCTGCCTGTCCATATGTCTGTCTTTCTGATGATAGGTTGCAGGATGTGTCTATTATCTCGAGTCTCCTGTCCAATCCCTGTCTGTCTGTCTGTCCGTCTGTGTGTCTCGCTTACGGTACGTTGCAGGATGTGTCTGTGTCCGTGAGTCCTTCATCTACCCCTGTCTGTCTGTCTGTCAGTCAATCTGTCTTTCTATCTATCTTTCTTTCTGATGGTGCGTTGCAGGAGGTGTCTCTTGCTGCGGGTTCCTCATCTATCCCTGTCTGTGTATCTTTCTGATGGTATTTTGCGAGGTGTGTCATGCAGTGAGGTACAGGTCTATCTCTGCGTGTCTCGCTGTCTGAGGGTACTTGGTAGGACCAGTATGCTGCCATGAGTTCCTCATCTTCCTTTGTCTGTCTTTCTGTCTGTGTCATTTTCTCTGGAGGTATTAGGCAAGACTAGTGGTACTGTCATGAGTAAATCATTTATATTTGTTCACCGTTCCTTACCCCCTGCTTTTTCATTCTTTCCTTCTCTCTTTCCCTCTCTTTCATTTCTTTCTTCTATATCTATCCGGATGCGATTGGTAGGGCGTGCATATTGCGGTAAGTCACTCATCTGCCTCTGTCTACCTGTCTCTCTTCTTTCTTTTCTTCTTTCCCTTATTTCTTTTATTCTTTCTCTTTTTTCATTCCTCGACCTTGTGGTTTCAGTCTTCTCACTGGAGCCCAAAGTACACTCGACAGTCTTGTTACACTCGACAATCTTGTACTTACTCTCGACAATCTTGTTACACTCGACAATTTTTGTTACACTTGACCATCTTACTGAGAACAGGATCAGCAGCTCAAAAATAGGAACAACAGGAAGTCAGGAGAGACTGGTCTTGGCTTTGCCTGAAGGTCACGTTTCAGCATCATATGAAAACCAGGTCCATGAGCTGCTGATCCTGCTCAGAGAGGATCCAAGACACATACAGGCGTCTACCTCTTCCACTGTCCGTCTGTCCAGTGTGATGTTTACTGCTGAATGCGGTTGACCTCTTCAGAGCTGGCTTTCATTCCCTTTTTCCATTTTCCATCAATCCATTTATCGATCGATCCATCTATCTATCCACCCATCCACCCAATTCATCTGTCTTCTCACCCATCCATCCATCCATCCATCCATCTGTCAAATTCTCCATCTATACTTCCACCCGCCATCCCCATCTATCGACCAACCCTTTGTTTATACATTCATCTATCCAAAGTCTATCCACACACACACTCCAGCCACAACCCCCACCCATCCATAAATCCATGTTATAGCCAATCTGTCCACTACCCACCCCCTCACCATCCACCAGTCGATCCCCCCCCCCCCCCCCCCACACACACACACACATATCCACCTCGCTGTTCCATCATTTTGGCCATCCACCCAACAACCCATCTATCCGGTCCATCCATTAATCACATCCACCCATCCATCCACTCGCACATCCTACCTCACCGTCCGCAACCCACCCATCCGTTCATTCATTCGTCCATCTATTTACCAACCCACACTCCCATCCATTTATCCATCCATCCATCGCCAATGCTGCCCCACCCACCTACCCGGTCATCCATCCATCTATTCATCTACCCGTACTCCCATCCATCCACCCCATCTATCTACTTCCCCCTCCCATCCACCTGCCCCCACCACACCTACTCGTTCAGTCCGTCCATCCATCAATCTCGTCACCTACTCCACACTCCCATCCATCCCCATCCACACACCACAGGCAATTGTTCCCATCCTCGCCGTCTAACCCAGCACCCATCCATCTCTCACCTGCCTACATTCCCATCCAATCAAATCGCCATCGTCTCAGTCGCCCAACCACCAATTCCGCTATCCATCAATACCATACGTTCATCTACCCACATTACCAGCAGCCACATCCGTCAGAACACCCTTTCATTCCTGTGCGTTCTCCTCCGGGTGGAGGGTTCCCGGCGCGGTGGTTGGTTGGGAACGCCACTGGACCCCTTCCACCAACCATTACCACTCGCCCAACCTTCCGCTCAACCCCCACAGTTCCTCTCCTTCCTTAAACTTTTCTCCAACCATTCATCCGTCAAAATTGGCTTTTTCCATCCCCCCAATTCCTGGTTTTCAACCAATCCACCTCCACCCATTCTATCCGACCCACCCACCCGTTATACATGCATCCATTCCCAATTATCCACACACAACCATCCATCTACCCCATCCATCCACCTCGCGCCCGTCTTCCGCCCACCCACACGCACAACAAAACACACGAACACCAAATACAAAAACCTTCCATCGCTCCATCTCCTTCAACCACCATAAACCAAAAAACCATAAAAAAGTCCTAATCCATCCATACGAAGAAGCCATAAAATCTTAACTAAAAAAAAGCGATAACACCCCCACCAACAACAGAAATAACCAGGACATAACCCTCACCTTCACACCCAACCCACAACAACACAGGGTGCAAGAACCACCCCGACAAACCTCCAGCTTCACCCTACACACCTCTCCCATAACCATCCCCCATAATACCACAAACCTAATACGCTGAACACACAACCTGATAGACCAAATGAAACAAGAAAAAATCGGGCCAAAAAAACACAGACCCACAAAAAACCTCAAAAAAACGCACAAAGACACCTCCCACCGACACCCCCAAATAATGTGGAAGGTCATAAGAGGAAGGGGGAGACAAAAACAGTAAGAAGGGGGGGGAGAAAAAACAAACCAACAAGAAGAAACAGGACAAAAGGAATCAAATAAAAACAAAAAGAGGAGAAATAAAAATGGTAAGGAATGACACAGTACAAAGACATGAAAGAGTATGTGATGCAAAGACATAAGTGGGCTAGTCTAAACGAGGAATAGACACAAAAAAAGCGGAGTAGGGAAACCAAAAAAACAGAAAAAAATCATCAAGAAAAAAAAGAAACAGAGAATAAGAGGAAATAAGGGGGTACCGAAATGAAGTCAACTGAAGAAGGGTGAAAGAAGTGAAAGGAGGGGGTGTGGGGTGGTGTGGTGCGGTGAGAGAGGGAATGGTTAGTGGGAATAAGAAGATTAAAAAATGTCGGTGGGAAGTGTGTGAGGGTTCGTAATCGGTGTGAATGGATTGGGTTGGTTTTTGGTGTTTGTTAGTGGTTCGTCAGTGGAGGTTAGCATGTGATCGGGGGTGCGAGCCGAAGTCAGTGGGGGTAACTCGGAGGCTTTTCTACAGGGGCCCCGGGCTCTCTCATACAGCAAGTCCTTACTCTAGATGTCTACTCAAAGCTACTGGCTAACACACCATACTTTATACACTCACCATCATCATATTCAGACACAGAACCCCGCGGGGTGTACTTAGCAAGTGCAGTCCCGCGTTGTGGACCCAGGAGAGTTATGTGTATAGCAATACGCGCAAGTTCCAAATGATCTGGATAAATCAATATCACCACCAGCTTGTAAGCGGTCGAGAAGTCTCAGTCCTGTAATGACCAACGAGGAGTGCATTCTAGAAGCTCAGAACAACACACCGCAAAGCACTCTCTCTCTTAGAACTCAACTCGTGTGTCTCGAAACGCCAACAAACACACAGCGAGCCGACAGCGGCACGAGTGAATCGTAGTCGTATCCGTGAGACTCTTCACGGCAAGCCCATTTTGGGGCAAAACTACTCCGACAGGGACAACGAAGAGGCAAGAGGAGGACGCATCTCACCTACCCGCCGAACACAAAGTTGCACGTAGCGCTAACAGAGCTAAACACACACCCACGAACACACTCTACCAACAAAAACAGCCACCCGCAAAACACAAAGAAAAACGAGCAACAAACGGTAAATATACCAAACAAAGATCAAACTCTGACGAACAGCACACAATCCGGACCCGCAGGGGCCCCACCGAGAGGAAACAACAAGAGCAAACCAAAAAAAAACCAAGCAAGCCGACAAGGAACAAAGATAATCAGGAAGACGCAGAGAAAATAAGAAAGGCCGTGACAGTCTAGGCAGGCAGAGGGGGCATAAATCTATCACAAAAACAAGCAACCAAATCTCTCTTGGCTCTCACAAACGAGCCACCACCTCCAAGGCACACGATCCGAAAACCCCGACCACCCCCTAACGCGTCATGGTGGGGGGGAGCGAAAAATGACTGACTAGCACGGGGGCCGCTATAGTAATCGTACACTCCAGCAGCGGGATTAAACCCTAGCGACTTAGCAGCGTAAGAACCAAGAAAAAGCCCAGACGCCGATGCAGTGAGCAACGCAGCAAAGCCGTGAACGCGAGCGGCCCGCGGCCCAACACCCCCCCAACCACCGGGGCGCCCAGGGGGGGGTTGCACTCCCGACGACCGCCCCGGTGGGTGGGTTGTGTGCATGTACGGATGCGGTACAACGCTCCGCTCCAACCTCGATGCTCCCCCTCACCCCCCCGCTTCCCCCTCTGCTAACCCCCATGGCAATCCTGAGTGAAAGTACGGACTGTTTAATAAAACAAAACTCCAGCTTCTTGTAGACGTATTGGTGGTTCTCATTACAAGATTCAGAATCCTTTCTTGCGTATTATATAAAGTGTTCGCCTTTTCGCGAGCTGGTGCCCTTTGGCTCCCCTCTCTTCTACTCCTCTTCACCCCACACACCCCACACCCCCCCCCCCCCACCCCCCCCACACCACCCCCACCCCCACCCACACCCTATCTCTCTCCACACCCTCCCCAACCCACCGCCCACACCGACCCCCACACCCACACACTTACCCCCCCCCCCACACCCACCCCCCCACCCCCCCCATCTCTCTCCTCTTCCCCTCCCCCCCACCCCCCCCCCCCCACCACCCCCCCCCCCACCTCTCCTCTCTCTCTCTCTCTCCTTCCCTCTCTCTCTCCTCTCTCTCTCCTTCTCTCTCTCCGTCTCTCGCTCTTCTCTCTCGCTCTCTCACCACCCACACACACCCACCCACCCGCTGCGCCTCGCGTGTGTGCGCACCAGCCCCACCTTCCTCCCCCACACCCACCCCACTCCCCCCCACTCCCCCCCCCCCCCCTTCACCTACCAACACACCCCCCCCACCCACCCACCCACCCTCACCCAACACACCGACACACACCCAAACACACACACACCACACACCACCTACTAACGTCCTCTGTTTGTGTTGTGATGCACTTTTGCACAGTACGTTTCTGCGGGAGGTGTAACCTGCCCCGAGGAGTGGGGCGGCTACCGTGATGTGGACGGGTCCCCCGCCCAGACTGACACCCGCGGACAAAGGGCTCCGTGCCGTCAACCTCTTCCACTATGGCCCCTGGTCTGGCACCGGCGTCAGCTCTCCGTCCCCAACCTGCTCAACATACTCCCCGACCCTCGTCCAGGACCGCTTCGTTCTCCAACATCCTGGACGATTATCACAATCCTGTGCGGGCGTCCTTGAGAGAAGGACGTCTTTGAGTGAGTCTTTTGTTATAAGCTGTGAAAAAACATTCTCTCTCTCTCTCTCTCTCGGCCTCCATGTCTCTCTCTCTCTCACTCTTCTCTCTCTCTCTCTCTCGTCCTCTCGCTCTCTCTCCTCTCTCTGTTCATGTTTGTGGTGTGGTGTGTGTGGTGTGTGGTGTGTTTGTGTGTTTGTGTGTGTGTGTGTGGGTGGGTGTTGGGGTGGTTTGGTGTGTGTGTGTGGTGTGTGTGGTTGTGTGTGTGTGTGTCTGTGTGTACCGCGCGCGCGAGTGTGGCGCGGGGTGTGTGTAAACGTGCCGACCGTGCTTTTCAATAAAAGTATAGATATATGAGGAACGACGATCGACCACCAAACCCAGCAACCCCAACCACCAAACCAACCAACCAACCAACCCAACACAACCAACCCACCATCCCCAGCCAACCATGGTACCAACAACCACCGAAACCAACCAACCACCAACCAACCCAACCAACCAACCTGGAACCACCAACCAACCAGCCAACCACCAACCAAACGAAAGAAAAATGACCTCCCAGACTCCAAACACACACACACACACACACACCACACACACACACACACACACACACCACACCAAAAACCCAACCCACCAACCTTCACACAAAGCGCCCACAGAAACTAACCATCATCCCTTCCACCCATCCCCCTGACCTCCCCCTGACCCTCCTCCTCCGCCCGCCCTTTGTCCATCCATTTCCTGGCCCAACGCCTACCTGACCAACGCCCTGGTGGGCAGTGAGGTCTTTCACCAACACACCCGCTTGGACGAGGTTCGTGGACCTTCTCCTGGGCGTGGTCAGCGCGCCGGCCGTGGATTCCAACTACCGCTGTATCCTCCGACTGCTAGGAGGTGGGCGGTCTACATTCTGGTGGGGTTGGGGTGGGGAGGGGTGTTGGTGGTTGTATTGTGTTCGTGTATTGCTCTGTCAAACAATGTCTGAAGGTGAACACTTTCTATTGAAAATTGCGACATTTCTGATAAAAAAAGTAAAGTTGTCCTGATTTCCCCCCCCCCCTCTTTGTGTTAAAAAAAAAAAAAAAAACGATGTCTGTTGGATCTGCCTTTTTGTGTGTTTGACATGCACAAAGAAATGTGTGTATCTGACATGCACAAAGAAATGTTGTGTAATATATTTCGCATGCACAAAGAAATGTTGTGTAGATTTGGCATGCACAAAGAAATGTTGTGTATATTGACATGCATAAAGAAATGTGTATATTGGGCATGCACAAAGAAAATGTTGTGTGATTTGACATGCATAAAGAAATGTGTATATTTGACATACACAAAGAAATGTTGTGTGTGTTTGACATGCACAAAGAAATGTGTATCTTTGGCATGCACAAAGAAATGTTGTGTATATTTGACATGCACAAGGAAATGTGTATATTTGACATGCACAAAAAATGGTTGAGTATATTTGACATGCACAAAAGAAATGTGGATATTTGGCATTGCACAAAGAAATGTTGTGTATATTTGACACGCACAAACAAATGTTGTGTATATTCACAATAAGATGGAGATTTGTTCATTCAGAACGTACTCCTTGAAAACCTCCTTGTTTTCTTTCCCTTGCATTGAACGTACATTTCATACAGGGCCTCGGTTTACCATCCAATCCGAACACTAGCAATCTGGCCACCTCCCCCCCCCCCCCCCCCCCTTCCCTAAGGTCTATAGGCAGGGGGGAGGGGGGAAGGAGGGAAACCAAAAAGAAAGAAAAAGAAAGTAACGCAAGAACGACACGTCAACGAGGGAGAAGCTCTGTGGATCTTTGGAGGGGCCTCCGCCGTACAGTAGCCTTCGTCAGTGCCTCTGGGGTTTCCTGTCAGAATGTATAAGAAGAAGAGAGAAGAAGAAGACGAAAAGACGAAGAAGAAGAAGAAGAAGCCCATCTTCTTCAAACAAACGCTACCTTCTTCTCTCCCTTACATCAGCAGCATTCATCCCACCCTCCCTCTTCTCTCCCCCTCCATTGCCACAACAGTCACGCGAAACCCCTGATCTTTTATCTGAAAGCTCAACCTGTTCTTTCGAACGTCATAGTCCCCTGAACTGACGATGTGTCTGATGACGTTGTTCTTCAGCGCACAATCGCCAGCAAGTGCCCGCATGACTGACGCCATCAGCCCAGAGCTCCGTGACGCAACCTTCTCCGGGGGGTGACGTGGTGGCCCTGACGTGGAGAGACAGCATGCTGAAAGAGAGCATACTACCTGACCCACGCCTTCGACGCCGCCCATGAACCTGAAGGTGATCATATTTGAACTGTCTGGAGACGCTTGTATGACTTCTTGCTGAACAAAGCATCTAACCCCCCCCCCCCCCCCCCCCCACAAAACCAACAACAACAAACCACAACAGCACACATTAAGCAGGCAAGGTGGAGAACGATTCTCCTCTTGCAGGGCGAGTTCACGTCATTGCTTCATTTCACACCCTAGCATCGAGCAAAGGTTAGGTCGAAAAAGGTGACAATTTGGCTAGGCTGTCTTGGTTGCTCTCTCGCATGACAAGTGAAAACGGTCGACAGCCGTACCTGCACGAAAAGTAACGTAGTCTTTTCTCTGACTACTGGGGGGTCCACAGACGATTTCACAACACGACACACACACACACACAACCACACACACACACCACCAACACACTTCAACAGCGCAGAACTTGAAGAAGTAAGTCACCCATTGCTCATTTGAATTGTTGTCTTGCCCCCTTTGCTTTACGCGGCTACTCGCCCCGGGCCGGTCTGGTAGCCGCGAGGGAAAAAGCAGGGCACTCCCGCGAATTCTCGCTTTTATGAAAACTCGGCTCAGGGTACGTTGTCGGTTTGGCTTTCGCGCTATATTGCCTCTTCGAGGTTTGTGCACTCAGCGCAGGTGTCGACTTCTTTGTGTGTGTGTCGTGGTGGGGTGTGTGTGAGTGTGGTGCAGCCCTGTGGCGTGTGTGTGTTGTGTGTGGTTGTGTGTGTTGTGTGCGCGCGAGCGTGCGTGTGAATTATGATCATACGATTGGTGTAATTCCTCACAAAAGCGGTTTCATTCATTTTCAGTTTGGAACCTGACGTGATTCTACAACAATAATACCCCAAAAAGAGTACTGACGCACGCGAGGAGGATTATGCGATGATAATGATGTGATGATGAAGACACGACATCGAAGATTAGGACCATGACAACACAAACACGATGAAACTGACGACGAAACGACGAGACGATAGCTGACGACGTGACAATACTTCGACTATGGAAAACGCGAAAATTATGGTTAGACGGTGACGATGTAACAGGAATAATTACGCAACATCCTAATTAGCACAACTCCTCAACGTCGAATGAAAAAAAAAAAATTCGAAACACTACGGGTACACAGACACCACACAAAACACCTAAACCCACTCAGATAATAAATAAAGAAATCAACAATACATCGATCTACACTACATTGGATAACAAATCAGAGATACACACTTAGAAAATAAATCTACGCGGCTTCCAGAGATATATCCACAACAAGCCGACAAAGTGAAAATCATTGTCTCTCCAGCGTTTAATTAAAGAAACTACATGTTATTGCGACACATCTCGAGCACCATCACTCTAACAAGTTATGATTAGACTTATAATACGATTTTTCTGGTCTTTTTCATTCTAACATGTTGTTGTGTCGCCCCTGCCCCCCTTTTTTTCGTTTTTTTTTTTTTTTTTGTTGTCGTTTTTTCCTCGTATATAGTCCTTGCTTTGACTTCATGCCAACTGTTCTCAACTATATTCTGATCTTTTCTACCCATACAACGTATTTTCTTTTAGGTTTACTTATGAACTCAAGCAAATATGTCATTGATACTTATCAAACCAACCTACCTGCAGCTATTCTACACTTTCGTGTTTGATCTTTAATTCAACCTTTTGTTCAAATATTTCATCTCTGATCATTTGTAGTCCCTTGCTTGATTTTATACACATAGACATCTTTTCTTGTTTGCACGGCAGTTAATTGGTCAGTAACTTTTAGTCATAAATGAAGTTTGGCCAACCCCGACCAGAAAACTGAGCGCGTTCAAATGTGCCTGGCTTGTGTGTTGTTGGGGATAGTTGTTGAGGTTGTGTGTTGGGTGACGGTTCGCGTCACGAGGGAGGTAAGGGATACATCGGGGTTTCATTACTTCAAAGGCAGAACCACTAAAAGATATCAAAATACGCATGTGAAAGTAGAGTGCGGGTCCGCCGCGCACCCCCCCCCCCCCCACAGCCACATAAGCACACACAAACCACTGCGCACACACACCACCCGCGCGCGCGCACACCTCCACACCACACCCACAGGAACACCCACTACGCCCACAACACATCGAGCCGCATGCGCGCGCGCGCTCACACACACACACACACACCCACACACGCTCACGCCGCATACACCACACACACCACCCCACACACCACACACCACTCCTTCCCGCGCGCGCGCAACACACACCATTCACCCAATCCTAGCAGATGTCAACGGTGACAGCTTGATCCTCATCCGGCTCAAGCAGCTAGCGGAGTTACACTCCCGCGTTGCGTATTCGTGACGCGTTTCGATCTCTGTACCGATTGACGACACCTTAGGTCAGTGAACTCATGCTTTGTCCTGTGAGTACATTGTGTTTTGGGTGTGTGTTGTGTTGTGTGGGTGTTTGGCCACGGGTTCAGACTTTTCTGTTTTGTCACCTGATAAGTGCTTTAAAAGAGCGCGGCTATCCGAGCCATTTTTAAATCAGACGGCTCCACTGAAACACATTCCCATTGTCCACCCAGATGTCGGCTGCATGTGCAGCTGGCTCGGCTTCTGTCGGCATTACTCGCATGGGCCAGCTCAGTGTCCATATCCCACACCGCAGTGATGACATTCCGTGGCTGTTGTGGTGAATCCACTGTCCAGAATCTCAAACTCTGACAGCGCAAGTGAAGCCACAGAACGAGATCGTTGCTCTGAGACGCGAACACAAAGTTTTGTTGTGAGTTAAGAATGTGCGACCTCGGTGATAGTATATGACTTATTTACTCTCATTGCCTTCATGTTCGTTTTGCTTTGGTTTCTTTTTTGGTAAAACAACATTCGATCGATCAACCAGTGGGTGTGTAAGAAGAAGCGCGTCTTACCTCAAGCTACATAGACGGGCGTTTAGTACTTGAATTGGCCTGATGCAACTTCTCAATCTTAATCGCAGAAACTATACCACGCGTGTCATGGAAACAACCATTTAAGAAGAAAGGAACTCTGCCTCGCTGACCTCACAATAATAAAGACACACAGATCAAGGGGAAAAACCCCGGGAAGAAAAGGAGTGTGTGGGTACATTCCTGCAGGACCTGACCGACAAGTTCAGAAAGTAGCATGGCACTCATAATCATCACTAGCAGACTAATTATAAATGATCTGCAAATATAGATCTTACACCACTAATTCCTTCAGCAGCCCGCCGTTCCCTGTCAATCCCCACTCTTCTCTTCTCTTTCCTCCCCCCCCCCCCCACCCTTCCCCGCGCGTGTGTTGATGTGTGTTCTCCTTGTTGTTCGAGTTAATGTTCCGTTGTGATATAATGCTACACATGATGTCCGACCGTTTACCCTCTCCTTCTCCCTCCAGGCCCCCCCTGCCGCCTCATTTCTTCTCTTTCTCTTCCCCTTACCATCACCCTCTTTTTTAACCTACGTTCACCTGTTTTTCCATTACATTCATTGTCCGTGGTGTTAACAGTACAATTGTTCGTGTTGTTTGACATATTGTTTCCATCACGTTCATTGTCTGTGGTGTTAACGTACATTGTTCGAGTTTTGGGGCATTGTGTAAGATACATGTTTCCCATTACGTTCATTGTCCCTTGGTGTTAACAGTACAACTGTTCTTGTTTGCATTTTGTAAGATACATTTTTCCATTATGTTCATTGTCAGTGGTGTTAACCGTATATTGTTCGGTTTGTATTGTGCAGAGAGTTCTTTTCTTCGTTTCCTCTATTGTATATTACCGTTGACTTGTTTTCCCTTTTGCCCCAGGCTGGCAGAAAAAAAAAAGCACAGCCGTTCATATTTGCTTTTCTCGATTACCCTGGTAAAATGTCGGGTTTGTTCTTTTGTTTCCCATTTTCACTCCACGTTGTCACCGCACAAGTCCCTTTCCCATCCCTCCCCACAAAATCCCCCTCAACCACCACCCTTCCGCAACTCAGCATCACTCTTCTGTTGCAACCAACAGCCGCAGTATATGACCCTGATTTCACGATTAGTGCTGCTGTCCTTTGCCAATTACGCAATGGCCACAGCGGGGGTGAGGATAAAGCGCCTTTTCCTGATTGAAGAGTTTATCCAAAGATTCCTACGAACGTCATTAATGACATTGTGTAAATCATGATTTAGCCCAGGAATCAATTTCTTTCAGACAGTTAGGTATCGTTTTCTTTTTCTATTCTACTGAGAGATCACAGAGTACACAAAACGTTTCATTATCAGTGAGAACCTAACATTTTGACGGAACGTGCACATGGGTGAAACCAGGAACAAATGAAAATCAGGAGTAAGTCGCGGGGATCCGGTCCAGGGACCACCTGAGGCCCCCCTGGAAGGGTCAAAGGGCAAGCGTTGCCTGATGGGGTCAGGGACAAAGCCCCGCGGGTGGAGCTGAAGGGTTTCTATCCTTTGATAAATATATATCTGGGGCATATGGACACACGTTACCCTTACTTTTTACCATGTTATCCACCAAACCACCATTAAAAACTGACATTAACCTTACTTGACCTGTAGGCAGCAGTTCACCTTAATTCAAGAAGGAGGCAGGCAAGCAATCATTTTTTTGTTGACTATAATTTGTTTTTGACCACTTCTGAAACTTATGAAGTCTGCTTGCTGTTTTTGAAACCTCAAGAAATAAATTGTGGGCTAACCAGAATTAGGGGCGTCTGGGTGTTAGAAACTCTCTTGTATGAAAACTAAACTCTTTTTCACTTCAATCGAAAACTTGTGTGGTCTGGTTTTCTTCGTCTTTTCAGCAGGAGGTTAAGCCTGCAATCCTGTACCTCAGGGAAAGTCAGGGTGGGTAAGTGGTATAGGGGTAAGAGTTCTTCATTTCTTGGTGCAAGAGGTATGTGACTTGGGCTCATAAATTTACAGAATGATACTTGGCCATTAAGCTTCAATCCTACGCGTGTAGTTCTTGAAGAGTCAAAACAAAGTTCAATAAATTTTACCAGGAAAATCAAGATGATTAAATTCTGGGCACAAGTTATTTCCAGTGGAAGCAAAAGTAAAAAGTCATGTGAAATGTCTAGATTTTGGTTTTACCTCTTTAGGAACAATTACTTAAAATCCATGACATAGAAGTTGCATTAATAATACACTGGGTTAACATGCTACATGAATACCATCTCCTAATTATCATCATGGTAAGATCAGTGGGCATGACTGTTTTTGATGAAAGAAATCAAGAACGGAATTCATCATATGAAAGAATGTTAAAAAAACAGATTGAACACTATATCTTTCTTATTCCCCTACTGAAATTTACCAACTGGTGCTTTGTCACATAATAAAGGACCAGGAATCACAAATTGCCCATTTTGAAATGGCCTTTCAGCTTGCGCTAACTGACAAGATAAAAACGCAATGATGCACTTGCAACTTGTAATCTTAGTAAGGAGAGTGTTATTTCTCTTCTTTTTTTTCTTTCTTTTCTCTTTCTTTTTTTGTTTTTGTTTTTCCTTTCAAGTGTTATTTCCCCCTCAAGCGATTCTTGTTCTCCCTCTCTGTTAATTTTGGCATTTCCCTCGAAATCAAACTTCCGTAATCTCACATTCTTTCTTTTCTTCCACTTTCCTGTGTATAGGTTTTCATAAAAAGCTGTCACTTCCATCAGGATTTCATCAGAGTACGTATCACTATCCTGTCATTTGTTACTAAATTATTTAGGCATATATATTTTACTTACAAAGTTGTCTCTTTTCTAGATTACAAAAAAAAACTTTAGTTACCTTTTCACCCTGGGCCACCCATCTTGCCTTTGATGGTCTTATTAACTTCCATGAATTTTTTCATCTCCAAGTACCGTCTCCTAATAACAACAAGTGGGCTAATTCTCTGCCTAATCATCCAATTTTCAAGTATGTCGTCCTCAGTTTTAGTTTCTTTTCTTGTTTTTCGTCTATTTCTGGCATATTTGATGTTCTAAACTACACACCCCCTTTTCTTTCCTCCTCTTGTGGGTGTATTTTTTCATTGTGTGCAATATACAATCTTTTTGCTCTTCTGACTTTCATTAACAAAAATCCCAAGAATACGTTGAACCATTGCACCGTTAAGGTTGTATATCAAGCTTTAGACAGTTCCTATTAGCTGTGCTTTGTTGTCACATGGAGCTCTTGCAGCACATTCTTGGGTAAAAAGTTTACCCAAGTTATGTCATATGTTCATTTAATTCCTTCTCTTCTAAAAACTGGCGATTTTCGGGAGTAGTAGGAGAGAGCTCAGAACTGTCAATCTTTGTAATCCATTTTCAGCACAACCATGACAACAGAACATCAGCCGCACGTGGGTGTAATATAATGAAAGCAATGAAAACAAAATAAATATAAATTCAAAACATAAAAAAAAAACCAGGACATTTTTGCAGCGTCACGTCAAGTGTCGAGTGGAATTTTATCTGAGAGAGAGCGAGAGATAGAGAGAGAGAGAGAGAGAGAAGAGAGAGCGAGAGAGATGGACGGGGCGGACGGGACGGACACGACAGACGGAGTAGACAACCAACAGATCGATCCTGTCCATCCCTAGAGAAAAAGTACACAAAACTGATTAAAATGGAGCAGTACTCCAGCTCAAACCACGTTCCACTGCATGGGTAACATGTCTAAAACTTTCACACTGGGATATTTTGCAGCCATCGACATTATATCAATAAATTGTGTAATTATTTTGAAACAGTAAACCTAACAGACAACAGCAAACAATCACTTTTGGAAATAGTAAGTAAAAAAAACTGCATGCTGTTGATTGGGGATTAGTAATAAACATGTCTGGAGAATTCCAAAACAAGTCCAAAGAAATCGACAAGGGGGGACCTTCGGGCGAATTACATAGTCTGACTTATACATCAATATTTTATTTATGCATTTATATTACTTTATTAGGAATAACTCTGTTAACGGTTCTCTAAATCACGATCGTTTTATACGTTTAATAACGTCTTCACCGTCTTCGTATGGGGGGGGGGGGGACGTCGACGCATCAGACGTCTGCGGAGCCTTTCTTACAGCCTTCATATGACTTTTTGAGATTGATCAGACTCTTCGCGGAGCCTGTCACTGGACGGCCCATCATAATGACTTTTGGAGATTGAGTTACAGACTCTGCGGAGCCGGCTTTGGAGATTGATCAGACTCCTGCGGGAGCCTTCACTGCCTCAGTCATGACTTTGGAGATTGATCAGAGGTCTGCAGATCGCCTTCACATGGCTTAGGAGATTGATCAGACTCTGCGGAGCCTTTACAGCCTTCATATGACTGGAGCTTGATCAGATAGTCTGCAGAGCTACACATGGCTTTTGGAGATGAGAGTATCACACTGCAGAGCCTCCCTCACCTCTACGACTCGTCGAGATGATCAGTTCAGTTCAGTGGTTTATTAATATAATTTATTAGCCTGACGTTAAAGACTATTTTTTGCTGTTGAAATATTTTTCTGGGCCGTTTTTTTATACCCTTTGTTCCATGTTTATGATGCTTGCATTCTGCTGGTACTTTTGATTTCACGTCAACTTTTGATTCCGCGTGAAGAAACAATGCAGTCTGGTTCTGGATGCAGATCTTTCTTTGGCGTTTTCAAGAACTGTACTGGACATTGCCCGCTGGTATGGAGCATCCTTGTCGCCACCTGCAAACCGTAGATCGTTCCAGTCGCTTTCGCGTCCACTTTTTTGTTCATGACAAGAGTCAATGCAAAATGAGCACTCGCGGGTAGATCTTATAGGAAGGCTGGGTCTTCTTTTCAACGTTGCGTCACGATGTTGAACGACGTCATTCTTTGGAACCATTTTTCTTTTTTCAGCAGAGTCGTTTTTTTTTTTTTTTTTTTTTTGGTGACTTGATTGCATACGGCGTAGATGGTATATTTTGCCGAACTGCGAACAAAACAAGTGGCATCAGCGTGGCGTCTGGCATCCAGAACTCGTGGTGGAAGGCGAGTATCTTTTCTTGGATGCCGGCTTGTTGCTATTTGTTCTCTCGCCGCGCAAGATTTTTGTCCGTCTCTCCGTCAAGTGAACTTTCTAGACAGGCTACAGCGGTCGACTCAGGTTTTGAATAATTTCGAATTAGTGAGTTGTATGTCTTTCAGTGTCTCTTGACAGCAGCAGCCAGCATGAGAATGGTGTGACATTCTCTTATTATATTTTTTTATCAAACCGTGTGACCGTCCCAACGGTTTATCATTGGCTGTCCGACTGACATTTCGAAGGCACCACTCATTTTGATCTTTTGAGGGCAAAAACTGATATGAGTTTTCCAATATCTTTGGCGTGAGCTTCTTTTAGGTACCACCATGTGGATTTCCCATTTAATGGTGAGTCTCTTTGTTTCGCGTCATTTTTTGAGTTTCTTTCTTTCGCATCGTTTAATACTTCTGGTGCTCACGTCGCCATCTTGATGACGTCCTCATTGTGTTATCTTACATCAGATTCACACAAAAGAAACATAAACACTAGAGAGATGAATCGAGTAGGCTAGCCCGTTCTTATTGTATCCACGTTTACCAAACCGACGATTAACCACAAAGCCATAGTATTTCCGGAAGGGGGGTAATTACACTTCTATTTTATGACTGGACAATAATGTAATCCATTAATTCTACAATCCCCTTTTTTCCAGAATATTGAAGTATTTCTGAACGTCCGTTTTTTTTTTAATTTAAATAAACTTTGGATCAAACTCATGCAATCCAACATGCATCAAATTAACGTTTCAATCAGTTGTACAAAACAATCGTTCACCTTGTTGTTCAGTTTTACAACTTTCAGTTTCGCATTCTGCAGTGTCGACAAACAAATAAACTTTTTTTTTCACAATTACAAGGTCAGTATTTTTCAAGGTCTCACAAGTCTTCCCGATTTTGTGCGTGTGCCAGACTGAGATTGTTTCTCAGTTGAGTCTGGGTTTGTCAGCTTGATCATCTGGCATAACATCGAAGTGGCACCTCTGGTTCAGTTTCTTGCTGTTCTGTAGGGTACCGGAATTTCTGGGAGTGGGAGTGTTGACGTTGATTTAGGGACAACACTTGATCCTGAGCGTGACTGGCTACTTCGTCGACGTAGGTGGCACCGGATTTCTTTTTTCTATTTCCCATACGCGGTTGAAACTTTACTGCAACTGTATAGGATGCTGGTGAATGAAAGTTTAGGATGACTGCTTTTTCATCTTGTCGGAGTTTTCACCCCCAACCTCTTCTCCTCCTCTCTCCTTTTTCTCAGCGGTGGTAACGATTTTGCTTTGTGGCGGTGGGCGATCAAAGTTCTTCTTCTGTTTTTCTGCTGCCTAATTCGAGCATCCACTTTTTTTTGAACTGCTGTTGATTTTTGCTGGCTGGAACTTGGTTTGATGGCATTGATGGAATTCTGGTTCTTAGTCTTCTCTCCCATCAGAAGCTCTGCCGGGCTCTGTCCATGTTGAAGAGGTGCAGCTCTGTAATTTAGAAGAGCAATGTAAGGGTCGTCAGCCCTTCTTCAACAAGTTTTTCACCGTTTGCACAGCTCTCTCTGCCTCCCCCTTTCCTTGAGGGTGAAGAGGACTACTTGTCAAATGTGTAAAGCCATGTTTCTCCGCAAATTTGTGTGAAATCTCTTGAGTTAAACTGAGATCCATTGTCTGATACAACGATTTCAGGAATGCCCTGTCTTCCAAAAATGGCTTTACAATGACCTATAACAGATGTAGATGTTGTTCATGACAGGTGGGCTATTTCAATCCATCTGGAGAAATAATCTACTATGAGTAGATATTTGTGACCTTTGAATTCAAAAAGATCCATTCCCCCACCCGTTGCCAGGGATAGTCAGGAGTTGGGGTTGGTTTCAGAGGTTCAGGATGATGACTGCGTTCCTTTTCACAGATGCTGGCAATCAGTGATTTTCTGTTCTATTTGTTTTGAAAGGCCTGGCCACCAGATACTATGTCTTGCCAGTGCCCTGCATTTCACTATTCCTTGATGGCCCCTCATGAAATGCCCTGCAACATCTCTTCCTGTAGTTCAAATGGAACGACAATTCGACTTTGAAACAGCAACAATCCCTCTTGGATTGAAAGATCATGACGGACGTACCAGTACTGTTTCAACTGAGCATCTCGTCTTGCTGATTCAGGCCACAGATCAGTCTTGCAGAAATTCATGACTTGACTGCAGACTTTGTCTTTGACCTGGTTGATGCGGATTTTCTCTCTCGAGTTGATCAGTGACAGGAAGATTCTCGACTAAACAGTTGACAAAACCTGTTGGTCCTCGACCTCCATCTGGTGATCCTGTTGAGCAGGAACACTCCCAGGAGCCCGAGACAGTGTATCAGCTGTTACGATGTTCTTTCCTGCTGTGTACTCTATGTCATAGGAAAAACGCAACACAACCTCATCCTGAAACGTTGAATTTCTTGGTGTCAGCTCATCCAAGTGCTTTTTTCTTGAGTAAGGCCAGCAGTGGCTTGTGATCTGTCTCTATTATGAACTTTCTTCAGTCCAATCAAGAAAATCAGCAAAACTTCTCACAGCCCCATGTAGCTGCCAAGGGCTTCTTTTTCAACTTGAGCAATATCTTGCTCAGTAGAAGTCAGTGATCTTGAGGCATACATACAGGTTGCCAGTTCTGTCCTTCCTTCTGAAGCAGAACTCCTCTACTCATGAGTTGAGTCTTGAGGTTTTCTGAAATGCGCTGGGGGGGGGTCTTGTGATGAACCACTCCAGGCCCATGGATCATATTTCATGCTTAAAGCGAGGGGCACAAGTCGCGTAGGAGGTGTTTGAAGTGTTTTGCAAGATTTGGGGTAAATTTCCCGAACTATGAAAGTATTACCATGCATAACACACACACTTCGCAATGGTGGCGCGTAAGACGTTTTGAGGGAGTGCTATGGGAAGATTGGGTTTTTTTAGGTTAATCGCTTCCACCTTGGCTTGGATCCACTGCTGATACCATCAGGTTGGGACATTATGTGACCCAGAAAACTTTCACTGTGTCAGTTGAGAAAAACACATTCTCATGTGAAGGTGATACTGGGCTTCTTGCAATCTTTTGCAAAAACAGCTAGTCGTTATCTCATCATGTTCCTTTCGTGAGTTTTTAACACTGACAATGTACATGCATCAATGTCAGCAATAACTCCCGGAATTCCAGCAAGAATAACAGTCATTTCCCTGTG